>CANXYI011250014.1:0-11317 GCA_948208565.1 Hura crepitans | reverse complement strand
AAAGTAAATAATTAGAGCCTCCATCAAATTCAGATACTAAATCATCCAAGAAATTGAAAGAAATGAGGTCAAAAGTGAGAGAAATCACACTTGAGTGAATAGCGCTCAAGTGAGGTAAACAAGCTTAAATTTCATTTTTTTTATTTTTGATATAGGTAGTTTAGAGGATTCTAAGAAAGGCCATGTTTTTAGATTTTGATTTGGAGCTAAGATGAATTTTTGAGGAATTTTTTAAGATTAAAATTATGAATGTTAAGGCTTGAAAAGGGAGGAGAGAGAAATTCCCAAATTCAAGCACAAAGTGGTGGTTCAAAGGGTGCTCATACACCCTAGGTATGTGGAATAATTCAAATTTATTATGTCATGTGTGTATGTTGAATTTCATATGTGTGACCTTGTATAGAAATGTTATAGTTTGGGTGTAAACATGTTAAAGTGGTAAAATGATATGGCAGTTATGTATTTGGAGTGAAAATATTAGGATTGGTATGTTAGTTTGGATGGAATTGCATGTGTGAGTGTGAGTTTAGGTTATGGCCGAATGGTATTTCATATAAGGCATGGCACGTATACTTAGGTATTAGGTGCATTTTGTGTGCAAAAGATGTGTATATATAGTGTGGAAGCCATAGATAAAATGACCTAAAAATAGCACTTTGCATGGCAAAAAAATGTGAGCAATTTGAGTGGGTAAATGGGTTTAATAATGAGGTAAAATAGTGTACCTTATATTAGGGACTTGACATAAGGATAATGATGTAAAGAAGTAATGAAAACAGAATGTGGATATCCTAGGTAATGATAGGCACAAAAAGTAAAAATGGCCAAATGAATAGTGTTAGTTGCGAAAACTGGCCAAATGAATAGTAACATTTGTGACAATGGCAAAATGGTAATTATTTGTATAAGTTAAGTCTAGAAAGATAAATTAAGGATAAAATGTTAAGGGTTTATGTCTAAAATGATTAATGGCCCATTAGTTAGATGCCTACTGGATAGGATGACTAGTCAACTAAGGGATAGAGAAGCTGCTAGGCAGTTGGTCCTTTTGAGGCCTACTACCAGGTATTAGTTGTGGTAGGTGCAGCCGCCTAGGTTTTATCTTGAACCACTACACTACAAGTTATTATTGTCGATACTGAGGGTGGTCCACAGACATGCCTCCAGTACCCACTATAGGTATTGATTGTATAATGTGCAGATGTTGGGATTAGTCCATGAACTGGTCCCTACTACCTGGTACAGGTCTTGGAATATTGGTAAGGTAGGTGCAGCTACCTAAGCCCTAAAAGTGGGCCACCGCACAGGACATATCCTGCTGTCCAGTGTCTTAAAGTGTGGTATGTCTAGTATGGGCCTATGATATAATAAATTGAACTAAATTAGCTTATACATCATCTAAATAATAGATAAGTGAACTAGAGTAATTACATGAATGAACTTGCAGTAAGTTAGGATTTCTGGTTGTATGTGTTGCATAACATGTTACATGTCTACATGAGTGACATAGTATATTTGATTTATTCCACCACTGAGTTTTATACTTAGCATGTCGATGTTCTAATACATGGGCTATAGATAGAGAGCAAATCAGCATCAAACACCATCTTTAGTGTAGCTGCTAAAGAGTCTTGGTGATTTTGCTTTTTCTTTTTGTGTTCTATGTATAGAACTGCACTCATGTATATATAATAGTATGGGTTATGGGACACATGTAGAAATGGATATACTTAACTGAAAGTATGTACAACTTGGTATGTATGGCTAGATGTCTGCTTTTGGATGTTTATGTGCTGATGGGTCCACGACCCTATGTTATGAAATATGAATGTATTGTGATGTAATTAACTATGATCCAAAAGACCAGAGGATCCAGAAGGGGGAGTTTTGGTTAGATGTATGTTTAGAAGTGTTTTCTTTATAGGTTAAATTAGGGTTAGGCAACAAGGCAGTTGTTATGCTACTCGATTTTTCATAATTGTTTGATAATGCTTGGTAGGGGTTATAATGACTTCAAATAGACAGTAATAAGAAAATAAATGTTTAGATGTAGCTTAAGGGCAAATATGATCAAATAAGGTCAAATGTAGTAAGAGTTAAATGAAAGGCCTTTAGGGAAATCCTAGGATGGGTGATCTCAGTGGGAAGTAGTACACCTTGCCTATTTCAAGTAGGAATGGGTAGGGGGTGTTATAATAATAGCTGAGATGTGTTTATCCGAAAGATTTCTCTCACCCATAACTATCATTGCTTATCCCTCTGTAGTCTGAAGGGTCAGCTTCTTGTGTTGACAATCCACTACAACTCTGTGTTTAGACAACTAATTCATTCCTAAAATAACATCAAATTCATGGGAAATAGACATTCCTAAATTACTAAGGGACATTGTCTATATACTTAGTCCACATTCCCACTCTATCCTATAAGATTTCTAACTTGAATGTCTATGTTTAAATGCTCAGATTTTAGTCCTTTGCAATGTACTTATATGATGCATATATAAGAGTGTGTAGATCCTAGGTCTATTAATGCCAAAACTAGATCATCACATAAATTAAATGTACTAGTAACGACATCTAGGGCTACTACTTCTTTGTGATCCCTAACAATATATTACCTCGCTAGTGCATGAGCTTCTAATCTTATCCCTTGACTAGCACTCAGTTTAGTCCCTCTACCTTGCTTCGCTCCTCTACTTTATGATGCTACTATAGATGCCTGAGTATAGGCATGCTCTGGCTGTCTCTAAGGACACTCTCACAGATAATGATCTCAGGCACTAGAAGTAAAGTACTCTCCCTTTCTACTCAACCAACATTGCCTATAGTGTCTTTTATTACATATATTACAAGTTGGGGGTCCATTCTTGTTACTTGCCAGTCATGCAGCACTAGTAACTCATAGAGGTGGTCGAGGTCTAACTATAAAAGCTTGCCTAGACCCTTGAGATTGAGACTGTGCTTCTCTTTTTCTCTTACTACCACCTGAGGCTTCATTAGACTACCCAACAGTGAACTGTCTTTTCCTCCGAAAAAATCCCTCTTCTCTTGTGCCATCTCTTCCATATCATATGCAAATGCTATTAACATTAAAAAGTCTATAACCTTCAAGTTAGCTATTTACATCCTCAACTCTACATTCAAGCCTTTCAAAAATCTCTTACATTTCTCCTCTTCATTAGGAATAAACTCCTTAGCATATCTTATCAGTCTAGTAAAATCCTTCTGATACTCTGACACTATTCTTCTTCCCTGCCTCATATCTAGGAACTTCTATCCCTTTTTATCCTTGTATGAATTTGGAATGTACCTTTTTCTAAACTCTATTAAGAAGAACTCCCAGGTGAGATTTGTTACTACCTTTCTCTTCTTAATAGTATCCCACTAATGAAATGCTTCTTCTTAAAAGAGAGAAGTTGTACACTTTAAGCTCTCTTCCTCTAAACACTCTAGCTATTATAGAATTCTAGAGGTTCTCTCTAACCAATACTCTACTCATATTGCATCATCCTCCTTTGTACCCAAAAAATATATAGCTCCTATCTTTTTAATCCTCTCTAAAAGTGTTTTCTATAATGGACCTAATGGTGGTAGAGGTACTGGATCTAGTGTAGGAGATGGAATAATAGCTATAGAAGTACGTCTAAGCAGATCCACTATTTGCTATAATAGTGTCGGGGATTCTTATGTCTGTGGCTATGCTTGTGGTTGTTACTATTGTGTAGCATCACTAGGTTCTAGTATGGCTGCACTGTTAGCTCCCCTCTGGACTATTGTAAGGGCATAACTAGCCATTTCTTCTCCCTGATCTTCAGGTATCTGATCACTCATTTTAATCAACTATAAAAAGAAACATAACCTATAAGCCTCTTTATAGTGTAGCAGTTCAGAGAAAACAACCCTAAACATTGGCACTCATGTAAAACAACTAAGAACATATAACCGATGCTCTAATACCACCTAATGTGACACCCTCTACCAGACTACCTAAGAAATTCGATAGGTGACACATTTCCTACCAGGTCACCCATCCTAAAATTGCTCCAAGTGTGCACTCCATAACACTGAAAGACTATTTTTAAACTTTATTAGATATTATTTAGGTTCTCAATCTAACACTTAAACATTTTTATATGTGGTATAACATATCTAGAAAACCCATTTTATAGACATACTACATGTTTCAAAAATTTAGGCAGCACAACAGCTACACAAGTGACATGCCAAAATTTTTTTCACCTGTAAAAGGACTTTTATCAATAGTAGTATCATTCGACCTCCTTTAGACCTTTTTAGTCCCCCAGTCAAGATCATCACACATTAATAAACATATCAAAAACTCATAGGGCCTCAGGCCCATAGTTATTAGAAACTCAAAAAGACAGCCATCCAAATAAACCACCTATTTATATACATCACACTTATTCTTTATATATATAGACATAAGTAGCCTCTAAAGATGCGAAACCTATAACCTATAGTGTTTACATGAGTGCTAACTTAACAAAACAAAGAAAAGAGGCTCTTATATACCCTTCACATTATGTGCTAATACACTGTACGATCTCTGAGGTTGGATTACTTACCTTTGCAACCTGCACACTAAAACACTAATACGCTGAGTATAAAACTCAGTGGTGAATCTAATGCTTTAAAAAATACATGTCATATGGAGGCCCTCAAAAGCAATAATAGGCTATAAATGCAATGTAATGGTTAACTTCATGCAAGGCACTAATTCATATTTAATCAATCTTAATCTCATTTGATTATAATAATGCCATTGTGATAATTAAGTTAACTATTTTAGTAAATTGCCATCAATCAGGTCTGTATATTAATTCAATTTAAATTTAATATGATGGACTAGATAGACTACACCTAAGACACTGGACCAAGAGGGAACTGAAAAGTTATACAGTGTCTTACATTTTAGACCTCGATTGCTGCATTGGCCTGGTCTGATAGTAGGGATCAGTTCACTTGAACCTCCCAAAACTAGACAGGAGATAGTAGGGATCATTCTGTAGACCTCCTAATATCTCAAACAAATCAAACACCAATCACATTGTGAATGGCAGGGATCAATCCGTACACCTCCCAATATCTAAAAATCACAATAAGAAACTTTAGTGGATAGTAGGGATCAATCTAGAGACCTCTCAATATCTAGATAATCATCAACATTAACCACTTCTAAAGGATAGTAGGGATTAGCATCATTAGTAATTATCTAATAGTTTCTAATCCCTAAGTTAACCGGTCAACCCATCCAGTAGGTGTCTAACTAATGGGCCATTTAACCATATTTTATGTCCATTTATTTACTGATCACCATATTATAATATTTAAAAGTGAAAATAGATAGTTATAATTTTATTTTGACAGTGAAAATTTGACTTGGACAGTTACAAGACATTTTTAGTCCTATCGAACAGTTATGGGTTGATTTTTCTTAGTCATTTTAGGTCACTTTCTTAGGCATAATAAAGTCCATTCTAAGTTATGGTTTCAATTCCATTTATATCTATGTTCAAGTCCATTCCTGTGTATAAGTTCTTAAGTCATTTTCTCGAGATAGTTATAGGTCATTTTCGTTTTTTGCATATACCATTATAGGTCCCAAAACAAATCCTTTTCATGCCATTTTTTCATCTCACTTGCACTCATTTCCATTTATAGTCATAGGCCTAAAGCCATATCAACTTAGACATACCAAATGGCCTTAAAAGAGGATTCAAACTCATTTCATATAAACCTTACAAAATTTCTAAAATTAAGGTAGCATTTACACATCAATTTAGGTCCATTTTGAGGTCAATTTCACTATGCCATTTTAGGCCATTTTCAAGTCTCTTTTTAACTACATTCTAACCTTAAATACCATACTAATATTTATACACTTTCATGTCTTTTACCCATGCATGTTAACCTATCACATGCCAAATGCACATTACACAACACATGCCAATTATGCTATGCCATTCTCACACACACATACCATGCCATAACATACTTATCCTACGAAATTTATCTCATATACCTCTCGACCAATGCTTGCCAATGGACAATACATGCTTTCCTTCACATTCAATTTGACATACACATACAATGACATCATTTAAGAATGCGTATACACACACCACACCCATATCATGTAAGCCAAGCCATAACATGCCTTGTACATGTCTTAATTGTACCAAGTAATCATGCACACATGTATTTGTTCACCAAAATCACCAAATATACCTACAATGCCATCCTTAGCATACCAATTGCCATTCAATGTGTCATGTTAACTTGCCATACACCTAGCTTATATCTAAGGCAACCTCTCGGCCAACTAAGGCATAAAACCAACACTTCCATTTTTCACCATACACATGCACAATTCATGTATTTCTATATCAAACATACTAGAAACCATTACCTTTCCACCTAATTCAAGCCATACACTTAACACACACATACCAACCTCTCGGCCAAAGTGAGGCCATAACTATTCCTTCATTCTTTTTTAATAATTTAGCATACATATCATTCATTTAACATGGTATAAACCTCAATGTAAGCATATCACACCATTATATATTTACTAACCACTAAAACCACAAATTCCATACAAGTTTCCTACACAATTTGATCATGAATTCCAGATAGCATGCTTTAAATACATTAAATTCATATACCTTACTAAATTTCTATCATTGCTCTCATTTTGGAAGCCTTAATACCTAGATTCCCCTTGATTTTCCTTGTCACCTACATAGCCATGAGACACTTAGAAAATTCCCCCAAAAATTCCATAGCCCTCTAATTGAAGTTCTATGAATGTAAGCAGTTTTAGTGTGATAAAATCCCTTAGGAAAAATTTTGAAATTGAAAGAAAAACAATCACCTTTGTAATTGGTTTCTCAAACACCCTTTGTGTACACTTAAGGATTCTTGGAATTTTTCTTGAGTTTTACGGTTGCCTATTACTTTTAATCTCTTTAAGGATTAATTTTTCCCTTATCAATTGAATTTTTAGTGGTAATTAATGGCTATTTTAGGCTAAAATAACCATGAAAATGAGGAAGTGAAGGTGAGGTTAGCATTAGCTAGAAATGAAGATGAAAATGAGAAGTTGGTAGGTAGATGCAGTGTGTAAGCCAAGTGGGCAGTTAGGTGGCATCCTATGGCTTTTATAGTGGCTGAGGTGGTCCAAGTGGTGACATGTGTCACCCGAACAACCTAAATTTGTTCAATTTCAATAGAAACTTTGGGGAATTTTAAAAATTCACTTAGACCTAAAAAATCATCATGTTTATTTTAAAAATCCTTAATTAGGCCTATTTAGAGGCTCATAAAATTTCACGGCAAAATTTCCTCAATAGGATACTTAACTAACTACCTTAGTTTACGTGCAAACCCTAAAATTAAGAAAAAGTAGCAAACGACCTCAGAATTTAAAAATTCCTTCACCAATGGACACAAGGTAATTTTTGACCTTTAGGGGGGTGATATTTTAGGTATGTCCAACCTAGTCCAAGTCCATTTGAGCCTAGGGACAACTAGATTATAGTCTAAAATAATTTATTGGTTCTGCTAAATCTTTAAATTACGTCATTTTCATCATTTTCAAGCCCCTTAAAGTTTCATGACTAGTACACCCTGCCTTAGGCCTCATGAAGGCGAATTGACACTTCGAGCACACTTTTCAACCGTCGAAGGTATTGTTCATAGAGCCTTGACTCACGGGCATTATAGTGCTGGTTTTGTTTGTGAAAAAGAATGATGGATCCTTAAGATTGGGTATGGATTATCAACGGCTAAATAAAGTGACTATCAAGGACAAATATCTATTGCCATAGATAGATGACCTATTTGGTTAACTTAGAGGAGTGGGAGTTTCTTTAATATTGATTTAAAATCATGGTATTATCAATTGAGCATTAGAAATCAAATATGGCCAAGATAGCTTTCATAACAAGGTATGAGCATTATGAGTTTTTAGTAATGCCATTTAGGCTTACCAATGCTCTAGCAACCTTAATGGATTTTATGAAAAAAATCTTTAAGCCCAATTTAGATTAATTTGTTGTGGTGTTTATGTGACATCCTTTACCTAATCCACCACTGAACTTGCATAAGAGATATCACATTGCTATCTCATTATCTTTTTAAAACTTTCTTATAATTATGTACATTAGATTTTCATTAACATGCGTCTTAGTTATTTTACAAAATCAGTTGCGAGTCATACATTGACAAAATTTTGGCAGCATAATGACTGTCCAAGTGAAAAACCAAAAATATAAACTGGTATAAAGAACACTTGTATAACAATCCTCATTAGCATCAAATCACACTAGATCCTTCTAACCTGTAGAATACTATCATCAACAACATCTCGCACAATACCTTAGTCATCACATTAGCAAACCCATGCATGTATAAGTTATACATCTCATATAACTTTTCATTATATGACTTATTTATAATTTTCGCAAACCATAATAATATATACTTCCATAGCTGAGCCTAACCCTAGTTTTATACATGAGTGCCTCTAAACAAAATTGTACATAAAGAACACCAAAAATATATACCCTACTTGTGTTTTAACTACTACGCTATTATTTGAGGTTGAGCTGTAATCTCCTATCTTCTGCCTATGCATTGAAAAAATTGATAGATTAAGCATATGCTTATTGGTGAATTTAATGAAACATGCATTGTATCACACGTATATACATTATACAAACATACAAGACATCCCAATCTTATATACATGTCCTACCATCATTTACTTATACCATTTTTTTTAATTAATTTACTCATTGAATAGTGTGTCTAAATTACCCTTTTGCCAGTTATAATTAACCAAACTTAATTGAATATTTCATTACCTTACTACCATTTAAATGATAGGACTAATTCTTTTATTACCTTATTTTATATTATCTATTCTATCATACAACCTATAATTCAAACACAACTCATTAAGCACTAGATAATAGGATTGAAACTTGTGCAATGGCCCGTATTATGGACTTGGTAACTACTTTACCCTAAACTCATCTAATAGTAAGGACAGTGCTTAGGAACTTCCTAATATCAAAATGGTAAGGACAATCCTCAAGGATTTCCCAATATCATGATAATAGAGATTAAACCTTTTGGACCTCTCAATATCCAAAGCATTGGATAGTAGGGATAGCCCTCATGGACCTTCCAATGTTAAGAGAGTAGGGATTAGCCTTTGCAAACCTACAAATATCCATAAGTGTGTAGGGTTCACATCCAAAACCTCAATAGCTACACTCACCATATAAAATGCAATGATTCTTATGAACTAAAGCCACTAATAGCTGCTAACTCACTAGTTGAGTAGTCATCTTATCTGGTAAGTGGTCTAGCTAATATGGGCCAATTCCATTTTTCATTTTTAAGTTTATCTAAGCTTAGTCATTTTCTCATTTTCATTCCATATATTATAATCTATTTTATGCCACGCGAAGCCATATGCACACTCTTTTATTTAGCCCTTGCTTTAACCTTTCAAAGCTTACTTCTACAATATCTCATTTAATCATTTCCCTTTATAACTATTACCACACATTTACATCATAATAGAGGTTCTCACAAGTTAACATAATTTTGTGCCCTTTTACACATTATTAAGTTAAGTGTACATAATGTTATTTCCATGCCTCACCATACAGCCATGTTACAAAATTGCACGTATACTTTAGTTATCAATAGCTCTTTACTTCAATCATAATTACTCTATACATTAGGGCTTATTCATACATTGACTTTCCTTTAATTCTTATATGCACACATGTAACCATGGTGCACACCATTCGACCATGATACTAAATTACACATATACCTGAATTCTTATAAGTTTCTCATTCTAATCATGCTAATAGCTTAGCAATAAACTCATTTACACATCACACACTCTTAACCACACATCCACACACCATAGCTATACCATCCAGCCATTTCACTCACACATACATAAATATTATTTTCCATTCCTATCTTTATGCATACTATTCATATTCACTTAATTATCTCATGCACATATTCACCATGTATAATTACACATATACACATATATTTCTCCTATTCTATACACATGCACTTAGACTTTAACTTTGCAAATAAGTGACATACAATACATTTGTCATTAAATTCACTTATAGTGGCTCTAAAGCACTCTAAGTTCACCACTTATACTTCATCTTTCCCTTTCTCTAATAAATCATTCTCTTTTTCTACAAATATATTAGGATTTCACCTTGGAAAAATCATAATAAATTTTACAAATATCCAAATTAAAATCCAATTACATATCCATGATCTATAACTCAAATACTACCTTAGAAAAATATGAAACCTCAAAAAGAAACACTTACACAAAAAATTGTCATTACTCACCAAGGACTAAAATCTACCAAACTAAGCTTCCCCTTGTATTTTTCTCACTTGAATAATGATAAAGAGATTGTGGAGGTATGATTAGGGGGTTCACTTTGTAAAAATTAGCTTGATTTAGGGTTTTAAAGAATGAAAAAAAGAAATAGAGATGAGAGAGAGAATGGCATTGGACATAAGAAGAAATGGGGGAGGAAGATGATTTTACGCATATGGCACATGTGTGACAACCCTTTAATTTATATTAAAAACACAAATAGTCTTGGTCATGCCACATGGGGATTCAATGGTCTAGATTAATCTTACTTATGTTTTATGCTTTAAAAATGTGATTTTAATGTTTAAAGCCTCAAAGATTACATTTTTTAGTACCTAAAAAATTATAAAAATTCTTAATTTAGGGACCCCTAAAATATTGGGCCCAAAAGCCAAATGTAACCTGGGTAACTATTCACTTGTATTTTCAAGAAATTCAAATAAAATATTGATTGACAAAAAAAATTTGAATTTAATACCATTAAACTATTTGAAAATTTTAACATTCAGGTCATGCCATTTTTGGGTTAGTCTATGCATATCCCGAGCATTTTACAAATAAATATAAACTCAAGTCACTATTCACTGGATATCAATGTGAAAAATTTTATTAGTTTAGTGGTTAGTGCTAATAACTTAATTTTCATCATTATTTTACCCATCTGCATTCTATGACTAGTTCTCCACCTTGGCCACCTCAATGTGACCCAATTGCTTAAAAAATAATATTCATGCCTTATGAAGTTTTTTTTTCTTGAAGCCAAGGCTTTCATGCATTATAGTTCCTTCCCTTTTTAAGAAATTTTATCCTCAAAATTTACTTAGTGAAAATAAGTGAGGATACTAAGCCTTCA
>CANXYI011249949.1:0-17047 GCA_948208565.1 Hura crepitans | reverse complement strand
ATATATATGTTTCAAAATCTCTCTTTTATTAGAACTAAACCACAAAAAAAAAAAAAAAAATTGACTTCATCTTCAACCGTAAGTTCCTAGCTTTTGCTAGGAGAAATATAAGTTTAATAATATTTTTCTCACATTATATGATATACTATGATACTGTGTGAAAAAGCATAGATTGAATGAAAATATTTTCTACTATACAATAGTGACCATTGCATAGTACATATAGAGTACAGGAAATGATAACTCAGCATTGTAATTAGTTAGTAACTAATTACTGTAAATAACAATCCATCAACTAACTAACAACTAACAGAGTAATTAATTACTAACCAACTAACAAAAGAAATGAATTACATCTTTTTAGCCCCTTTCGAGTTGGACCTCCATGAATATCACAAAGGGCCAACTTGGTTTTCAAAAAAATAAATGTGGGAAAGTTCAATGCCTTGGTAAACAAGTATGCAAGTTGTAGATTGGATGAAAGATATGTGGCCTGAATAAAATCTTCCTTCATCTTGTCTCGCACAATGTGGCAGTCAATATCCAAGTGTTTAGTGCGTTCACGGAATACTAGATTAGAGGCCATAAGAATAGCTGTTGTGTTATCACATTTGAGTGAGATAGGAAGAGGCACCTGAATATGGAAATCCTTTAACAGAAAAGATAACCATTGAAGTTCACAAGTCATAGCTATCATAGACCTGTATTCTGCCTCTGTTGAGGATTTAGAAATTGTTTTGTTTCTTTGTCTTCTAAGAAATAGGGCAGGACCCTAGAAAAACACAATATCCAGTTAGTGATCTCCTTGAATCAGGACAAGATGCCCAATTTGCATCACAAAATGCTTTCAAAATCAGCTTATCCCCTGTAGGAAATAGGAGACCTAAATATGGACAACCTTTTAAGTATCTTAAAAGATGAGTGGCAGCATTCATATGGGGTTCTCTTGGCTGATAAACGAATTGACTAAGCTGTTATACTCCATATGTGACGTCTGGCCTGGTGAATCCTAAGTATAGTAGTCTCCCAATCAACCTTTTATACAATGATGGATCTTCAAGTAAAGGCCCTTCATCCATTATCAATTTAAGACCATTTGGAAAAAGTGTTGAGTTGGTTTTGCACCAAAAAACCCTGTATCAATGAGCAAATCAAGGATATACTTCCTTTGATTCAAATGAATTCCTACCTCAATTCTGATTATTTCCAATCTTAGGAAATATTTGGCCAGTCCTAAATCCTTAATTGTGAACTTGTCATCTAAGGACTTCTTAACCTTGTTGATCTCTTTAACATAATTGCCACCAATAACTATATCATCAACATACACCAACGGGATCAAAAAAACTTCTCAGAAGTAAAAGTAAAAAGAAAAGGATCATTTTGAGATTGGACAAAACCATAAAGCCTCAAATGAGAAGTCAATTCAGTATTCTATTATCTAAAGGCTTGCTTAAGCCCATAAAGTGATTTTTCCAATTTACACACTTGTCTGACTTTAAGTTTTTTATAGCTTGAAGGATGAGTCATATATACTTCTTCATCAAGAGATCCATGTAAGAAAGCATTATTCACATCTATTTGGTAAATTGGCCAATTGTTTACTGCAACAACTGCTAAAAGGACTCTGACAATAACAACATTTGCATCTAGTGAAAGACAATCTGTATTATCCACTCCAGCTAGTTGATTATATCCCTTGTCTAGTAGACGAGCTTTGTGTCTTTGTATTGTCCCATCTGGAATTAATTTGAGCTTAAACACCAATTTACAACTTATAAGAGTCTTAACAGGTGGTAAATCTGTCAACAACCAAGTGTTATTCCTTTCCAAAGGTTGTAACTCTAGCTGCATAGCCTTAACCCAATCTATTAACCTTTGAGTTTTATTATACGACTTCGATTCTCAATGAAGTGAAATGTTTACTAAGCAGTGATGATAAAAAAGGATCAATGCTGTGATTTTGATGGAAATGATAGATTTTAAGTATATACTTAGAAGTAAAAGAAGTCACATAATCTACTATTGTAAATCTAAATCTAACATGATTGCATTTGTAACAAAGTCAATCATCTATTGTGGCTTTTTTACTGTTCTCATTGGTCTAGCATTAATTTAGGGTGCTGGAACAAGAACCTCATATTCTCATGTATGTTGTTAAACTGCATCATTAAGAACTGCAAGATCTGTATTATTTTAAACATCTATATCAACTAAACTTGTGGGACTAGGATCACCAGTATTACCATGATCAAATTCAAAACATATAGTATGTGGAAAAATAGGCAAAGGTAAAGGAAAAGAGATATGTTGTGAATCAATTACTACAATGATGTATTTGTAAGGAAACACAGATTCATGGAATTGTACATCTCTAGTAACCATCACCTTATGATTATCCAAATCATAAATTTTGTAACACTTTTTCCTAGTTATATATCCTAGAAAAATATATTTGAATGCTCTAGTATCAAATTTTGTCTTTTCAGGTTGCAAATTTGTTGCATAACATAAACACCAAAACACCTTGAGTGAATTATAATTTGGTTGCTTGCCAAATAAAATTTCATATAGAGACTTCCACCAAATGACAAAATATAGTGTTCTATTTAACATAAAAGTAGCCTGCAGAATTGCTTCTCCCAAAAAATCTATAGGGAAAAAAGCCTAAATCCATAAAGCTCTTGCAACCTATAATAAATGCCTATGTTTTCTTTTTACAGTGCTATTTTGTTGTGGTGTATCTACACATGATCTCTGGTGTATAATTCTTAAGTCATCAAACAAAATTTGACAAATGGAAGATAAAAACTCACTTACATTATCTGTTCGAACTTGTTTTACCTGCAAGCCAAATTGAGTCTTTACTTGCTTAAAAAATTTAGCAAAGATAAAAGGTACTTGAGATTCTATCTGTAGTAGATATGTCCAAACACTTCTATTGTGATCTTCCACTATAGTCGAAAAGTATTTTGCTCGAGTCAATGACTCATTAACATAAAGACCTCATATATTCAGGTGAATTAGCTCAAATAGACTGTCATTATGGGTCCCATGAAAAGGAAAAGAAATTCTTGTTTGCTTAGACTTTGCACATATATCACACACATCATTATGAAATGAACCATCTATTATTCCTAACATGTTTATGTGTTTCATTACAAATATTGATAGATGACCTAGCCTCATATGCCACAAATTCATAGTGTTTACAAGTATTTTATTAGAGTTATAAGAATTTACAGGAAAGCAATGAATGTGTAGAAAAAAAAAAGATATGATTATATGGTTTCTTTAGAAAAAGAGGTTTCATAAAAAACATACAGATTGCAACAGCTTTCCAACTGCTAAAACTGAGTTAGTCTTCAGGTCCTGTAAAGAACAAAAGGTAAAGAAACACATGAAAATACTAGAGTTTGATTTGGCAAGTCGGTTTACAAAAAAGAGGTTATATTTGAAAGATGAGACAAACAAGACATTTTTGAGAGATAGGTCATAATCTAAGAGAATGTCACCAATATTATACACCATTTTCATAAATCCATCAGGTAAAAAGATTGTGCTAGGCCTTTTGACAATTTTAAAAGTGTCAAATAAATTTCTATATGCTGAAATATAAGCACTAACACCTGTATCTATAATCTAACAAGTATGTGAATTGGGCACAATACCTACAAAATCAATTTCCTTTGCAAAGTTCACATTCTCTAAACTTATTGCCTGTTTGTCCTTTAAAACTGGACAACTCTTTCTGGATTATGCCTTTTATTGCTTTAATTGCAGCTACCTTTGCATCATTATCCTCACATAATGGAGATTGTGCTAGATTAGCTCTGTAAACACCTTTCCCCTTTCAAAATTGCCCTTGTCCTTGCTTCTTTTGCTTAAGTTCCATGTACCAATCTAGATACCCTATTAGTTTGAAACAGAACTCCTTTGAATGTCCTTCAACCTTGTAGTAAGTGCAATACTTATCTTCCTTCCTATATGTATCCCTTTTCTTATTATAATGTTACTTATTCCCTCATTCTTAAAATTTGTTGCCATCAAAGCACTATTTTCAATATTTTTAGAGGCTTGAGAACTCACTTGTTTCTGCTCCTCAACATTCAATATCATACCATACACTTTGTCAAGGTTAGACAGAGGATCCATTATGAAAATCTGATTAATTATATGATCATATGATTTATTCAATCCAAACAAAAACTGCAGGATCTTATCAAATTCATTTATTCCTTCAATTTTCTTAGCAACACCACATGTATAACCACATGTGCAATAAGGAATAGGCATGACACTTTGCAATTCAACCCAAAGCTTGCAAAGCTTTGTAAAATATATTGAAATAGAATTTGAACCTTGAATTAGCAAGTTAATCTCTTTCTTAATCTAAATTCAAAAAGCTCCATTAGATTTCCTAAACCTGTGCTCTAATTTGTCCCACAATTCCTTTGCAGATGAAGCATAAATGAAGGAATATATAAATCCTTAAAAATTGAACTCAAAATCCAAGACAATACCATATAGTTAGCTTCACATCAATTTTTAAAATCATTTGCATCATCTACTGGTTGTTTGATCTTGCCATTTATGAAACCAAGCTTTCTTTTAGCTGCAAGAGCAATGCTCTGCTCCAAGTAGAGTAATTCGTCCTTGTTAATGGTGCAAACACCAACGAAAGTCCTAGATTATCATATCTGTGGACCAAAAAAGGAGATCCTTTCTTATTCCGAGTCTGGAAGAACTCAGTATTGGTATTTATTGATCCATTCACCATTTCAACAACTTATAGTCAAGCTGAAAGTTCTCAGATCAAAAACCTTTTAAGAACCTAGTTCAGACTAAGCCTTGAGATTGAGATCTCAAACTTAGAAAAGAAATAACTGTTGCTGCTCTGATACCATGTGAAAAAGCACAAATTGAATGAAAATGCTTTCTAATATTCAATAAGGACCATTGCACGGTACATATAGAGTACAGAAAATGAGAGCTCAACGTTGTAATTAGTTAGTAAATAATTACTATAAATAACAATCCAATAACTAACTAACAACTAACAAAGTAATTAATTACTGACTAACTAATAGAACAAATGAATTACATCTTTTTATATTATTTTTTCTAAATTTAATATTTTATTTTTTTATAAAATCTCGTACTAATTAAAAAATTTACTACATTCGTATATTTTTTTATATTTTCTTAGTTATGCAATATAAAATTTAATTTACAAACCCAATAGTTTTGAAAATAAGCATCCATTTCTTATACGATAATACTTTATTAACTCTGTACTATATATTTATATTGTTCTATGTTAAAAAAAAAAAAAAGAGAGAGAAAAATTACATTTCTTTTCGAAATTTCAATTGATGCCATGATATTGTTGATTAATATAATAAAGGGTAAGCATTTTTTTTTTATACCAGTCATTAATTAGTTGCTTGAAAGAATGATATTTTGTTAGTGTTATTTATTAATCATCAATTATCGGTTTTCATGGATTGATGTCCGACTAATTTCTAAATTAAATAAATACACAAGCTTTGGTGGCAACCCTATAGGCCTAAAATTCCTATTATATATACCTTTTGAAAATATATAATTTTCGAGAATCTCTATTCTTGGATTATAATGGAGGGTACCCATTATTTTTCATCATTGAAGGAGGAACTCAACGTTAATGCAACTATAGACCACACAAATACAGCGAGATCTGTCCACCAGAATCTTGCATTTTCCAGGGAAACAAACAGCTCCAAAGCTCTTTTACCTCAAGAAGAAGAAGATAAATCAGTGCAAAAAGATTGTGAAACGGTGCGTGAAAGATTAGAAAGGCACAGAGAAGAAATGAGGGGTAAGGTCAGAATTCCAGATTCTTGGGGTCAAGAAAATTTTCTAAAGGATTGGATCGACTGTTCTTCGTTGGATAAGTTACTAGATCCTGACAGAATTGCTTCAGCTCGTCAAGCTCTTGTTGATCAATCACGTGAACCAAATATTTATTCCCGTCAACGATTGAGGATCGGGATTAAGTAGGTGCTGAAATTTTCTTTCTTCTTCTACTTGTTTTAATAAATAAATATATATATATATAATAATAATATAATTTGGTATTTGAGATCACAAAGACTGTTGTTTGATGTGCTCCTCAATTCAACTCCCACAAGAGCTTTTCTGACTGTTGTATCGGAAGTGGCAAATCTATTAATTTATTGAGGTTTCTCCATGAATCTTTATGTAGTAATTTGTGATTATAATAAAAGTATGATTACAGTTTTAATTATTAAATAGTTAAAAAAAAATTAATTGTGTATTACTTTTTGATGTCCTGATATTGTTTTAGTTGGTGAAGACTTATATGAGTTCTTTGTTTTCTTGTTCATGTCTGTGGCTTTACTACTACTGCTATTATTATATTCTATCAATTATCATTTAATGACATTCGAATTTGGCTTTAATTACTGTAAATAACCTCACAATTTACATAAAAATGGAGTTACTGTATCACTCACTGCAATTAACGAATAGTAAGCAATGCGAGAAAGATCCCTAAGAGCACTTCCATCTTTTCGATTAACAGCCCTACCCAAATCATTGCCATAAGTTCCTTTTAATTCAGCATTGAGCTTCTTAGACGAAGCCTGGCCCAAGAAAAAGCTAATTATATGTATACTACTCAACTTGCTTCCAATAATATATGCGTATATATGTCAACCAAACCCATCCACTAGATTATTAAATTCACAATCCACAGAAAAAAAAAAACTGTAATTTTAAAAATTGAAAACTTAATTACTCTTCGAATGGATCAAAATTTAATTCTTATCTCGACTCTGATAATATAATTATTAATTTATGAATTGAGTCAATATCTTATTACTACTTATAACATTATAAAAGATCATTTTTACAATTATTTTTTGTGTTTGGAGTGAGATATTTATATGTCAATTTATTATTAGTTTGATTTATAAATAAAAAAATAATTTAGGAGATAAATTTTTACCATTAGATGATTTTATGCAAAATGAGTAATTTTGTTTTTATATTTTCGTATCGAATAATTTTTTTAATATATATCCTTATATATTTTTTTAAATTTTATTAATTCTTAAGCGCTAAAATCTGAATTCTAAAAAATTTAACCATGTATAATAAACAATTATTCAATACAAAAATGTATTGAAAATATTATCCATGCAAAATTAGTCGATTACCAAACGTTAGGAGAAAGAAGCAAAAATTTGCCTATGTATAAATTATATTGATAATAATCATACTTCAATTTTTTTAATATCAATATCAATTACTAAATTTAAATAATTTACATTTACAATATTAAACAATAAAACATAGTATTATTTATTCTATTAAAAAAAAGATTATTAGGGAAATGGATAATAATAATAATAATTTCTCTCACCGAAAACAGAAAGCCCACTAACTCATACAATCAAACAAGCCCAACCCAATCTATAAAATTAAAGTTAGAGCTAGGGTTTATGAACGTAGCGCCTGTATAAATTTCCATCTTCTTTGGCTTCTGTGTCCTCTCGCTACGGTGTTCTCATTTCTCAGGTTAGGAATTGTCTATCATGTAATGTTATATATCTCCTATTTATCTATTTATTTATTTGTGTTGGTCTTTCTTTCACAGAAAAGAAACCTTTTTGAGCGTTTCTTCGAGGCATCTAACCATGAGGTATGTTGAATGATCTGAGCTCTGTTTCTTGATTATAATTTCCCTTGGCATTGCAGACCTATCTTTTATTTCATTGTTTTAGCTCGGTTTATTTCGTTTATGTTAAAATTGGTACTTCACATGAAGTGAAACCGTGGGGATGTCTGTATTGTTGGCGGATTAGATTTGTAGGTGTGTGGGATCTAGTTGTGAAAATATTTTTTTCATTCTTATAATGATCAATGTAGTTTAATTGAAATGGGTTGCTGCTATTTGGGCTAATTAATGATTTTTTGCTACCCTCGTTCAATGATCTATGGTTTATGCTGTTGTCCTACTGAGTGATTTACTGTGTATTTGGAATTGCAAAATTTTTAGTTTGCGAGTTTTGATTTCTTATCGATATTATTCTGTATATTGTGGTAATTCAAGGTTTGGTTTATTACGTTCTCTGTTCTTAATGTTGGGCTTGCTTTCTCTACTGCAGTAAGCTTCAGAGCGATGCATTGAGAGAGGCAATCTCTACTATTATGACTGCTTCCAAAGAGAAGAAACGTAATTTCACTGAGACGATTGAGCTCCAGATTGGGCTCAAGAACTATGATCCCCAAAAGGACAAGCGTTTTAGTGGCTCTGTGAAGTTGCCACACATCCCTCGTCCTAAGATGAAGATTTGCATGCTTGGAGATGCTCAGCACGTTGAGGAGGTATAAAGATATTAACTGTTTCTCAAATAATTGTTATGATTGTAGCTGTTGTAAATCTCAGTAAGTCATAATTCTGCAACTGCTGAGAGTGTTATTAGCTTATGCAAATAGTTTCACACCTGGAGTTGGGGGAAAGGAATTGTAATGGTCCTTCTTGGACCTACTGTGTTTGGGCTGTGATTGTGTCTCTGGCATGCTGTTATTCTTCATAGATTAGTTTATTTGGGTCAATACAGATTTAGCCATCACCCGAATTGATTCTCTTTATTCTGTTCTTCATTTATGTCTAGTTTTGGCTGGAACCTGTATGTCTTTCTATTGTATGTTTTGCTATTGATTTGCAGCATAATTTTAAATGTAGAATGCCATATGGTATTTTTTTTTAAAGACATGTATATTTGACTGATATGAGATTAAAAGAAAATGAATGTAGTTTTTCTGTTGAGGTTAGAGTGGCTTGCTTTATCTTTTCCAATGGCATTAAGTCTTAAGTTAGTAAGATTGGTTAATTTGGATGGGCAGGCAGAGGCTATTGGTTTGCAATGGATGGATGTTGAGGCTTTGAAGAAGCTCAACAAGAATAAGAAATTGGTCAAGAAACTTGCCAAGCAATACCATGCCTTTTTGGCTTCAGAATCTGTCATCAAGCAGATTCCCCGTCTTCTTGGTCCTGGTCTTAACAAGGCAGGCATGTTTCTTTGTAGTAGATTATGCTTCAATTTATGTGAAATCGTGTATCAACTGGGCTTATTATCTGCATGTTGCTTACATGTCATTCTAACTTCTGTGTCAATGCAGGAAAGTTCCCCACCCTGGTAACCCATCAAGACTCCTTGGAGTCTAAGGTGAATGAAACAAAAGCGACAGTGAAGTTTCAATTGAAGAAAGTGCTTTGCATGGGAGTGGCTGTCGGGAACTGTGCCATGGAGGAGAAGCAGGTGTTCCAAAATGTGCAAATGAGTGTCAATTTCCTTGTCTCTTTGTTGAAGAAGAACTGGCAAAATGTGAGTGTTACAGACTCTTCTATCTTGGTTATTAATTTCAAATCTTGGAGAGGTGTTTGAGTTCTGTTGATAAACATATCCTCTAATGATTGTTTCTTCATGGAAATCAGGTGAAGTGCCTACATCTCAAGACTACCATGGGAGCACCTCAACGCGTCTTTTAAGGAGCACTTTAATTTGTATTTTTGAATTTGTGCTAAAACTTGTGTCACTTATAGAAGGATCTTTACTTTTATTTCAATTTTTTTTTCCTTGATGGCTGTTTTGTTTTATTTTGTTGAGATGAGTAGTAAGATTACAATGCTAAACTTGCTTAGAAGTTTTTTTGATGAGAGATATGAACTCAGTTTTCTTTGCTGGCAAGTAATGCGTTTAATATTATCACCAGGTATGAGCAGTCGCATGTTGAATGGTCATTTTAATGACTCCCGTAGTCGGAACTCCAGTTCATGTTCAATGTTCAGTTCCGAGGGATAAAAGGAAATGCTATGGTTTATGCGTGGCTATTTCTTGCACCAACGTGCATGTTGTATTAATTTAACATTTACGTGTGCCTACCTAAAAGGTTGTAGAAGCGTGCATTTGAGTGGCAATAATGATATGTTTTGGTAAGCATGATTGAAGAGGATTTCATATCAATCTTGTAATAAAGTTCACAAGTAAAAAGAAATTGCTGAAGAAAAGAGAGTTATGATCTATTAGAGGGTGAGACTTGACTCTATCTGGAATCTTGGCAGTGGGCACATGTTTGGAAACCATGTCCATGTGACCGACTAATAGGTGAATAATTCCATAGCTACCGAGTCGTACTATCGATCATCAGACTTATCTCCGAAGCTACACCATTCTCTTAAATGTTTTTCATCTGCTTATTGCTTCTTCCTCTTTATCAAATGATAAAAATCATGTCATATGCTGTGTGTATGTACCATCAAAGCACATCGTTGCTACGGTGCGAGTGGGAAATAATTTCCAAAACATTCTAAAGCCTCATGGGAAGTGGGAGGAGCTTGAGAATGCTGTGTGAAGCTCCGGCTTGCTTTTACTTGGGTACAGGTTGGCGAAGTAACACAAAAGTGCATATATAAAAATTAAATATCAAAGTTATGGGTTGCCTATTCTAACTTCAATGGAGGAGGTCAAATTTCAAGGACGCACCACAAAAATACGGCACCAATTTGAGCATTAATAATTATATATTTAAGCTTACAAATCTTGACCTTTTTATTATATATTGGTTCATGAATCTCAAATCTTATTGCTTTCGACTTCAGTCCAAGTTGGGGTGCTTCACGTCTTCTTCCTAAATCAATTGCCAGGGAAATATTATACTATTGAAATGCAAAATTTTAAATTAAAAAAAAAATTCTTTATATATCTTAGGTATATGTTAGTCAATTTTGTTAAAAATTTTAATTAAACTGTACCCTTTTTTAGAAATTTAATTAAATACTTCTTAAATTTTAATTTCTTCAAGGATATAATTCTTCGGTTATACTTTATTAAAAGAAAAAAATTTGGTAGATACTAATATAGACATTTAATTAAAATTCTTAAGTTAGTATAATTATTGCTTTTAACTGAATTTTCTTCACAGTAATAAAATGGGAGGGGCTAAAAAACAAGCAATATTTAATATTTCTAAAGTGTTTTTTCTAAAAAAAAAAATTTGAATGAGAAGCCTTCAAAAAGTTGTAAAAAAATAAATAAGCAAAATAAACAGAGGCAGGAGAAATAAAAGAATACGTTTGAGGTTTTTGGCGTTTAGCGTAGGGGGTATCTTTTAGTTCCACCCGCCCTTCAAAAGACTCCAAAAGCCACCTCACTGTCTCACGCTCTCTCTCTCTCTCTCTCTCTCTCTATAAAGTCATACCCTCTTCCCCCTTTCCGCTTGCCAACTTCATAAGCTTTTACTCGCAAAGTCGCCTTCTTTACTCTCCTCTTCCTCGCTCCTCTCGGACCCAGTAAGCTTTCTCCTTCCTTTCCTCTCCTACATATGTGTTTTTGAATTGATGGGTATACCTGAGATCTCTTTTTGTTGATATCAGTTTTTTTTTTTGGTTATTTGTTTGTTTCTATGATGTTTAATAGGTATGATTGTTTTTTGAGCTTAACTGGTTGGTATCTATTTGGGGTGGCTTTCGAAAGTGGGGCTTCAAACTTTCTTCTAGCTTTGTTTTGTGGGGAATTCAGAAACAAGATATTCAACTTATTCAAGGCAAAAACATAGTCTATTGTTTTCTTAATCTTTCTTTAGGACAAAAATATCAACGGGTTTCTAATGTCACCTGTTGATTGAACTTGTGAATCATCATATTATTGATGCTATGACGGAATTTAAGATTTCTTTTCCAATTTAAAAGGTTATCTTTTTCTTTACTAGAAATTCTAAATATTCAATTAAATGACAGCTAGTGAGTTCAGCTAGGTAAAGCTCCAAAATTTTAATGAATTCTCCAAGTATAGGAATGCAGGACAAAAGGTAGAGAGTTCGTTAGTGTCAAAGATATTCAATTGAGCGACTTTGAGGAAAAAAAAAATTGTTTAGTTCCTTTCATTAGATGAGCTTTCCCATGCTATATAGGCCCTGCATTTTTCTTTTAATCCTGGATTGTGAATCGCATATACCAATTTTCCTGGGAATTATATAATCAAGAACTGGAAATGAAGGCCAGTAAAAGTTGCATTCTAGACTGTTAAAGTTGATGTATTCAACTAGCTGTATGTGGTAGCCATGAATTTTATTATTCTTCTGCTTTGTACATCTCGTCAGAAGGAGAAGCGTGCATCCTTGCCATCTACTTGTACTATATAGCTTTGAGTGAAAAGCAGAGAGCACATAGTTTTGCGTCCTCTTGTAATGCTGCAAATATAAAATTGCCTTGTTCTTCCACGGAATGGATATGTAAGTTCCATTTTGCTGTGAAATTTGTTGGCCATAGATGATGATAATATATATGGTGCGCTTGAGGTTATTTTTAGAATCTGAGGGCTGGGAATGTTTCATTTTCTAATGATTACGAGGACACTGTTATAATGTCTAGTCAATTATGCATGATTGTTCAATATTCTTTATATTTGCTTTTTAGAAGGCCTTATAATTGCAAATTCAGGAATGTGCTCTTGTTTCTTGTAAGAGAGCTATTGGAGAACAATTACTATCAGGAAGTTTGTTTCCTGTTATTTGCTTAAGGAGATTGGCTTTTATTTGTGGGTTAAAGATGCGATGCCTTGAAATGCCAAGGTGAGAATGAAATAGAATTTCGATGGAAGTAGCTTGACATTTGCTATTCTGGATTCAGGGTTGAAGATGGCAACTGTGACAGTTCCCTCTCAGTGCATGCTCAAAACTGTGCCTGAATGTGGGTTGAGTAGCGCCATTGTTAAGGGTTCAAGCTCATTGGGATCTGTAAGGAGCATATCCAAGTCCTTTGGCTTGAAATGCTCCCAAAACTTCAAAGCATCGATGGCAGTGTACAAAGTGAAGTTAATTGGACCAGATGGGGAAGAGAACGAGTTTGAAGCCCCTGATGATACATACATTCTTGATGCAGCAGAGAGTGCAGGAATGGAGCTGCCGTATTCATGCAGGGCTGGGGCCTGCTCTACTTGCGCCGGGAAGATGGTGACAGGATCGGTCGACCAGTCTGATGGTTCCTTCTTGGATGAGAATCAAATGAAGGAGGGTTATCTACTGACTTGTATTTCGTATCCGACTTCGGATTGTGTGATCTACACTCACAAAGAGGCTGAACTTTGCTGAATGTTTGTTGCAGTCAAATTTATGAAGTTTTTTATGTGTACTTGTTAGCCATTGTTGAGGATGGTGAAGGCTATTTGCGTTTCTGTATAATTGGGATGGTAGATGTCACTCATCCAATTCTTTTTCGGTATTCTTTAATTAATCCTTGGCTTGAGAATCCGTTTGGCAACATGAAATTTAAAATTTATAATTCAGTAAATGAATTTTATGTTTGGAATTAAAAAAATTTAAAATATCTATTTGAATTGAATTACTTATATTTTTATTTGAAAAAAATTCACAATTAAAAGTCCTTAACAACACAGTATCATGTCATAGATATAAAGATCTTCCAATTTTGAGAGAGATTTTATGTGCATGGATGGAGATGCCAGCATAATTGCACCCTTCAAACATTGTTGGGGATAAATATTCATTAAAAAAAAGCCATCTACAGGATTTGAAAAAAAAAAAAAAAAAAGAAGTTAGGTAACTCTACAGGACAAGATATGTGTTGGGCCCTGAATCATGATGCTGCAACACTTGATTCTCAAGTTACCCAAAAAAAGAATGCAAGAACTTTGATTGATATGTTTGTCAAAGACTTGTACCACAAACAAAGTTTTTGCTCGATGAATCATTATCTGCTTCAGAAAAAAAGAAGAAAAAAGAAAAGAATCAGAGAGCGGAATAGAATCCAATGTGAAATTGACCCATCGCCTTTCTTTTCTATGGCAGCTTCTTCTTCTTCCTCAAAAGGGCACTTCTCTT
Source organism: Hura crepitans (assembly GCA_948208565.1). NCBI lineage: Eukaryota > Viridiplantae > Streptophyta > Magnoliopsida > Malpighiales > Euphorbiaceae > Hura > Hura crepitans. The sequence goes on along the minus strand of CANXYI011249949.1, from coordinate 3,136 downwards.
TTCAATAGGACATGTTTGTTCCCTATATATATATATATCTCATTTCACCCTTTTTTTTTTTTTTTCTTCTTCCAACTCTCTCTAATTTCAAAAACGAAAATCATAAAGTAGGCTATTATTATATCAAAATTGCAACGCATAAAATCTTTTTGGGCTCCAAGGCCCACGGAACCTTTTCAAGAACATTAGAACGAAAAGAAGGCCCCTTGCCCAATTTTATTTATTTATTTTTTTTAATTGTTTAAGGTTACAATGATTTGTTGCTAATGTCAAGTGGTGTGTTTTGTGATTAGTGTTACTATTATCATTGTTACCTCTTTTGTAAGTCAAGATAAAAAGATCATCATTAAAGTAGTATTGAGTTTCCACCTAAAATGAATTCTTAATTAAAATATTCATGGATTTAATTATTATGTTAACAATGTAATTTTTCATAATTATTTTCATGCTTCATTTATAAAGTAATAATCAATTTCTTATACAATATTCGTTAAATGCATGAAAATACGAGTTAAGAGTGTCAAATTTTCTTGATAAATAATTTTAGGAAACATTCATGAATATTTGGTTATTGATAAACAGGGTTGGGGTAGAGACAGCAGTTGACATTTAGGGCAGGGAATGTAAAACGTGGGAAGCCGACCTCTCTTGATACGCGCCAGTTAGCCGCCTTTTCGACGGCGCCTAATTTTGGCCCACCAATTTCTAATCGTGTTTTAAAAATATAATTTTATTTCTTATTTTTTATTAAATTTAATTAATATATTTTTATCAATATAATCATATATTAACAAATGACTTATTAATAATTTATATTATTGATCACTAAACACGTTAAATATCTAATACATTCATTAAATTTTTTTAAAAAAAAGTGGAGCACATTAAATTAACAATTATTATTTAATTTAAAATTTTGTTTTTTTAAAAAAAAGAAAATTATAAATGAACTAAATTAGTCCAAATAAAATTTTGAATTGAAAGTCAGAATCAGAGAAAAATGATATAATCACTTTCAAAAGTTGTGAACAAAAATCACTTTCAAAATTTTAAATAGGTCAAAATCCACTGTATTTTAGTTTACATACACTTTTGGGCCTAAATACATATGGATGCTACGTATCAGAAGAAAATTCTTACTCAAATTTTATTGAATTCATTTTTATCAATGAATCAAACTAATAATCCATTATCATGTTTTTTTATTAAAAAAATAATAATCTGTTATTATCATGTTAGAATATTAAGTTTACAATTCAATCTTGTATTCATGAAATAACATTTTTAATTGATGGTAAAAAATAGAAAAATCAATCAAATATTTAAATTGAATTATAAATAATCTCAAAACATGTGAAATATAAAATATATATTTGTCTTCAAATGAAATCATCGCTATATGTTTTAACAAAAGCGTCATTTATATCTATAAATTAAGCTTTAAAAATATATTTTCTTAGATATTTTAAATCTTAATTTATACAATTGAAGTTAATTTACGAAAAATTCTAAGTTACTTCTTGTCAATTATTTATTATAAAAAGAAGAGCTTTATTTGTTTCAATTTTTTTTATTCTAATTAACATATATAGAAAATCATTTATTTATAAAAATTGAGCTTATTTGTCATACTCACACATGCTACACACACAAAAGAATTTATTTTTACTAATCATATTAAAATGCTAAGTATTATAAACTAAAAAAATTTTATTCCATTTATTATACAAGATCTTAAATTTGAACCTCTTTTTCTTTTTTTATAAAAAAAATATAAATTTATGAAGTCTATTTAATTATTTATTTTCATTTTTGAGGGAAAAAATCCTATAAACAAGGCTGTTATTATTTGAATTATAAAGTAAAAATCCTAATTTATTTAAATTCTCTTTGCAAATCAAATTTCTAATTCTAGGCCATGTTCTGCGTAGAAAAGTATTTGGACCTCTAGTTGAGTTACCTCATCACGAAGTGTTATATATATGTGCGTGTATCATATTATAGATAATAATAATAATTAAAAAAAAAAAACATTGTATGAAATTGGGAACGTATGACCAGAGAAATTCCTCAACCAATAAAAGATTAATCAATTACTTTTTTTGAAAGCAATTAACTGCTACTACTATTTTTGACGTGATACGATATCTTTCATTTATTGGATCAGTTAATGCAATTAAAATTATTTAAAGAGCTAATTAGGGCAATTTAATATTTATAATTATAAAAAACATGTCAATATGTTAGGTCGGACTGTACACAGATTACGTGTAAGCAATCAAGTGGCAACGACACCGAGTTCACATACACCATAATAAAAAATCCACTCAGCCTTATAAATATGTGACGTGCCCAGACATTGTTTAGTTGGCAAACGGTGCGGTGGGGATTTGCGTTTGCTGGAAGAAGGTGGTGGTGCTGCTGCTGCTGCCGCCCAAGTGCTGGTGGTCTTGGTTCGACCAAGATCAGATCAGTTATGGCCTTTTTGCTTTTGAGATTGCTTTTCTTGCTTCTCTCCCTTTCAGGTTTGTTCTTTCTTTAACTAACTTTCCTTGGTTCTGTTTGGTTCCCTTGAAACTTGCACAATATATAATCCTATAGATAATCAAAAGATTGCAACTTTCTTTTATCAGCTCCACAAGATTGAGACTTTCTACCTGTTTGAACATAACATAATTCTTTGGCTTCCACTTAAGAAAAAAAAAATCGTATCGTCCCTTCAATTTCCCTGGAAAAAAAAAACAGAATTTTATGCTGCTACGAAGGTCTAAATGTTTAATTGGCCTATTTTTGTTTTAATTGTGCTTCTTTTTTTTTTTTTCAATTTTGATGGAGTTAAAGAATTCTTGTATTGGATTTTTTTTTTTTGAAGCTGAACTTGAATGACTGAAAATAAATCACGGGTCTTGATGGTTCTTGCTCTAGTTTTACTTGGATGGAGGTGCATAAGGTGTTGTCGATGTTGAATTATGTTTTCATGTTCTTTTGGTTACCATTCTTCGGACTGGATATTTACTAGAGATCTTAGAATCATATAGGAGAAGACTAGCGTCATAAATCTATGCTTAATAGTGTTGAATTATGTTTTTCAGTTTCAATTGTTCGTATACACAGCATTGGGGTTGGGATTAACTAT
>CANXYI011249795.1:0-11685 GCA_948208565.1 Hura crepitans | reverse complement strand
CCTCTTTATCATGCCATTTTCCTTGAGCTATCTCTCGAGTACAACTAACCAATAGCCTTAATCATGCATTCTTATGGTGTTCATTACACAAATATCCATTTATCCATAGCCTAAATACGCTTACACACATAACTTTAGATTTCCATGCCATTTAAGGTAGCAAAAGCCTATTATATGCCTCAACCACTAATAGCCTTCCATGCCTCCATGCATTATTCAAACTCATTATATGTTAAATCAATAATTCATGCATTGTAGGCTCAATACACATATGTTATAAACCTCAAACACTACTTAGCATCACACTAAACAAGCCATACACATACACAAGTATGAGATAGCTCTCAGCCACACACACATGCCTTATGCCATACTTGTACTTTCTTATTAATTCCTAAATATTTCCTTTCTTACACATACTAAAATAATAACTACACATACACAACTACAATCACATGCCATAGACATTACTTTTCACTTGTCATTAATAAAATTCAACAAATAAACAAGCCTTTACCTAAGCTAAAGCTCTCAGCCAACCAATATACTTACACATGCCAAACCAATTCTCATCACATCCTACCCATTTTCATGCCCGATTTCTTCTTACACCTAGATGATTTCATTAGAACCTTGAAGTACCCATACATGCCACTAAATTAAACCCTTTTAAAACCTATTTCTAGCCCCCTTAGTGAATAAAAGGTATGAGAAAATTACTAGAATTCACTTACCTCTTGAAGACACCATTTCCAACTTTCCAAAACCTTTATTCTAGCCCTTCTATGTAAGCCTTCTCTACCTTCTCCAAGCTTTTCCTTGCTCTAATTCATCTCAAGCAAAGGCCATACATTCCCTTACAAAAGTTAGGCATCACAAAGAACCATTTATAGCTATAAATTACTAAAAAAACTCAGAAGAAGGCATGAAAGCTCACTAATTAAGCTTAATGGACTACTTCTGACCATGGAAGCTTTGAGGATTTTTAATTTACTCATGAGAGCTCCTTTTTCCTTTATTTTTTTTGGAAATTCCTTAACACTTAGGAGGAATTTTTAGTGGTGATAGCATTCTATAACAACTAGGAGAAGGTGATGAAAATGGCTCCTAAAGCCATCTGTGGCCTCAGTTCTAGCAAGGAGAGGAAGAGAAATTTTCTTTCTTTGTGAGTGGATTTTTCCCCTTGTCACTATGCCTTGTGATGTGTCATGTCCTTTAGGCCAAATGGCCACATCTCTATTTTTTGGCAAAATTTTGGAAATTCACCAAAATTCACATAAACTTCAAAAAAAGATATTATTTATTTTAAAATTCATATTTTAATCTCCTCTACATGCTCATAAATTTTGTGGCCAAATTCCATCGATAAGGCAGTTTTTAGATTGCCTCAATTTGCATGCCAACCTCAAAAATTAGAAGAATTTGCAAACGACCTTGAAATTCAAAAATGCTTTCACCAATGGACTTAATGGAATTTTGAGCTTCAGGGTCTGCTATTTTTGAGTCAGTCTAGGCACATCACGAATCATTCCTAACTCATAAAATTTTTATTGCATAAAAGAGTTGCTTATAATCTAAAATGAATTATTAGTTCTTCTAAATTTTTAACTTTTACCTTTTCCCTCAAATTAAAGCCTTTCAAATTTTCATGACCAATGTCACTACCTCTAATTATGTACAAATGACCTAGCACCCGTAGCATACTTCTTAGACCCAATGACACTATTCACAGAGCCTCAAAACACGAGCATTACAAAATTCCCCTAAAAAATCAGATACAATAACAATTAAAATTTGGACTCAACAAGGCCTAAGTCTAAAAACCCTATTTTTTTGCACTTCTCATTTGTCAGTGGCCCCTAAACCCATTTGCTTATTTCTTCCTTTTAAATCATTTTTCAATGATATCTCACATCATTAGAACATTCAATCTCATTGAATCTGCCTCAAATTCCTTTTATGTGTGTGACCTTATGGGTTTCCATAACAACTCGACTATAAATAATGAATTAGAGTCTTAATCCATATGGGACTCTATATATTCAATCTTATTGAATCAATATCAACTCACCAATTGAAATATAACTCATGTACAAGTCAAGAGAGGAATCTAGTCATGCATTAATGACTACCTAAGTCCTAAAAAGTCAAGTGGTTTGACTTAACCCTTCCATATACAGTTACAATGGAATAAACTCCTTTCACTATCTTTTATCCTATCCAATTTAAAGTATGGACTTGTGTCAACTCAAAGCATATCTAAGTATGTCAAATTAAGCCATGGACATATTATTCTAATAATTTTACCTTTATTCCAAAAATGCCCTTTGTGAATACACATGGCATCTTACTTTGGTCAAAGATTCCTAAATAAAGATTACTCATTAGAATTGTGAGATAAACTCCCCACTATAATCTAGGGTAGTGAATCCTTTGTTGATTACAACCCTATCTTCAAATATATCATGCCATACCTAAGAACCTCACTATGTATACTTCTTGTTCAAAGTAAAAGCTTTGGAGTTAAAGTATGTCACTCTATATTTAAGATAGTTAGTGAACTCAAGTCTAAGGATACTTACACCACTAACATGCTGAGATACTTTCATTGACATAGATTAAGTATCCATATAAAGAACTCATAGTAAGTCACTAATGTACTTACTTCCCATGTAAACATCCATATGTTAACTCTATGCATCTTTATGCTTACATCTTATGAGAACTACTACTTAATCCAATCAAAAAGTATAACATGTGCTTATTTATCTACATTAACAATGTCCCATCTTATTGATACTATGATCAAGGATATTTAGGTATATCACATTGGCATATAATAAAAATCTCACATCAAGAACACTTTATGATTTCCTCTACACTATGATTTTATACCAAGGACATTATAACATGGTTTAAGACATTGTAAACAATTTTAAGTAATATATCAAAGTACCATGATATAAAGAGAAATGCCTTTTGCATTAATTTACAAGGTTTAAACACATGAATATAGCTCTATTACATAAGCTCTAATGTAATGCCCGAAAAATCATCATTCTATGAGTAGTACTCCCGAGCTTTGGATAATGTCTTTTAAGACATTGAAGGGCAATATAGTAGCCAAAAGGGAGTACTAGTCAAATAATTTTGATCAACTAAAAAATAATAAAAAAAGTGAATTAAAATTTTTAATAGAACCAATAAATTATTTCGGGCTGAGAACTAGTGAATAGTGACCTTAGTTGAGGTTATGCCAAGCCAACTCTGGGGCATGCATAGATGGACCTAAAAATAGCACACCCTTAGCTCAAAAATTCCAATAAGCCTATTGGTGAAGGAATTAATATTTTGAGGTTATTTGATAATTATTCAAAACTTTTAATTTATGCGAGTGAACAGTAACCCTAATTCCCGAAGGAATTTTGACATGAAATTTTACAAAGCCCTTAATGGGCATTAACGAGAATTTTTGGCACTAGAATCATGATTTTTGAAGGTCTAGAAAATTTATTAAAATTTACTAAAGTTTAAAGAGAAATAGAATTAATTATGGCTATCCAATCGATAAGTGGCATAATCGGGGCCATACACCTTTCTAATACATATGAATACACATGTGTATATGTATGAGAGTGAAAGAAAGCCATCTCCTCCCTAAGAACAAGAAAAAGCTAATGCCATTCTGCATGCCTCCCCCTCTCCACTTTTCTTCATTTTTCTCTCTCTATACATAACAAAACTTTAAGAAATTTATATGAGATTTGGCCTCCATGATTCCCTAAGCATGTTCCCACTAACAAAATTGAGAAATAAAGCCTAAAAAATGAGATATGAGCACTTGATGAATAGTTCTATTTTAGTAAGTAAGTGAATTTTTCTTAAGTTTACTATTTTTATTCTATGGTATTTAAGGTGTAGATGTTATGTGTGAAAAGAGATTTCAATTTAGAGTTATGTAAAATTTTATAGGAATTTTTAAATTGGAACCCTAATATGGTATGTAGAAAATGGTGAAGGATGATGGAGGAAGAGGAAATCAATGGTTTTAGAGTGGCTTTAACATGACTTGGAGACCATTGCAAGTGAATTTAGTTGAAACTTGCATTGTACCTTAGAGAAATTGGAGTTTGAGGCAAGTGTGTGTGCATGAAAGTTAGGCTTATGAATGTGTGCATGCTTATTTTGAAGTATTATGCATGTAATGATGTGAAATAGATATGGAAATAATGATTTAGATGTGTTTTAGATGTAAAAAGTATGTCTGTGTATGTGATATAGGTATGGCCAAATGCATGACATGTATGTCATGGCATATGCATGTATGCATGGCAATGCTATATGGGATATTATTATGGTAATGAGATGTGTAATGTGAAGGTGACATGGAATGTGAAAATATATACATGGTTATGGAATAAAATATGATAATCATGATAAGGTATGGTATAAGTAAAAAATGGTGTGGAATTGGTATGTAAAGACTTGGTGAGAGGTAGGTATACTATATAATATTAAGTGTAGGTTTAAGCATTTTAAAAGATATAAGTAACTAGAAAATTTTGTTAGAAATGATGTTTAAGTATGGTAGTAAAGGGTAATGGTTGATGGTATGGAATAGCATGAATTATAGTGGCATGAGGCAAGGAGAAGAATGAAAAAAATGACCAAATGAATAGTAGAAGAAATGAGCAAATGAATAGTAATATTTATGTAAAAAGACCCATAAATGCCTAGCAAAACAAAAGTGACCTATAACTGTCTCATAAAATTAATCAGATAAAATTAACTTATAACTGTGCCCTAATGATATGGAAATAATTTAAATAAATGACTGGTAATGGAATAAAAATAATAAGTTGATTGAAATTATAAATAAAGTTAAGAATAAGGGCTTAATTTTAAGAGTACTGAAGTATGAAATTAAGGGGCAGGATAAATACAGCGCTAATATCTCACTTATGAATAGATAGAATAGAATGATTAAATAGTCAAATATTTTGTGTAATTCATGTATAAAGGTTTAAGTATAAATGACAAGGCAATAGAAATGTTTATATGACATAATCATTACAAAGGTGATAATGGTAATATACTAAGGCTTAAATCGAGCATGATGATTAATAAAGTACAACTAAAATCCTAAATGTAAGAAGGTGAAATACTGGATATAGGGAAGATAAATTTGTTATCCTATAATAAGGGAAACATACAATATGGGATAAGAGATAACAAACTATGAGACTGATGATAGTAAAGCAATATACATACACATATACATGGGAAATGAAGAGAAAGAAATACGAGAGTTGGATATAAAAGACCAGTTAAACTAGAAACACATTGAGTAATTGCTAAAGTATTAAATAACAGAATGACTATATAAAGATAATATTCACATTGAGGAAATTCAAATATTGAGAAGAATGAGAAATGATTGTAAGATGAAATAATACAAATATTGGCCCATATTTTTAGATGCCTACTAGATGGGTTAACCGGTCAACTAGGGATTAGCAGCTACTAGAGATATCGTGCCTTCAGGGCTATTACTTTATTATTATAATGGTAGGTGCAGTCACTAGGGTTGGGATGTTAACCACTGCACTATGTGGTTAAACTTACGGTGGTTTTAAGATAGGACCACTACACTAGGTAGGTGTAGCCACCGAGGTCGTGATGTTGACCACTGCACTCTGTGGGTGTAGCCACAAAAGTTCTAAGATAGGACCACTGCACTAAACAGGTGTAGTCGTTGAGGTCTTAAGATAGGCCACTGCACTATGTTGGTGCAACCACAGTGGTTCTTAAATGGGGCCACTACATTAGGCAAGTTTAACTATCGGGGTCCAAAATGTGAACCACTGCACATTATATTTCCCGCTATCTAGCATTTCGGGAGTTGTCTCTCAAGGATGGGTAATGAAATATATTATGAATAATCCTAAAATTAATGAAATAATAGAATTATATTACTGCTATTATGACATAAAGTGTAATGGATTGAGGATAAACAATGTTTGAACACAGAATACTGAGATTATAAATAACTAATGAAATCCCAAGTACATATACACTTAAAAAACTTAAAGATAGAAATCTAAATAAATTATTGTGATGTAATCAGAGGTAGCTGAACAAGTAAAAAGGGATAAGTAATAAAAGAAAGGGACTTTATAAAACATAAACAAAGTCACATGGCAAATATTTATTTAAGCCAAATATAAATAAGACTACAGGTATTATACTAGTTGAAATTTAAAATTTAAGGAAAATGGAAATTTACTAGATGAGTATAGAAGAGATTAAAAATGTAATGAGTAATAATGATAAATGAATTACCTAACATGGAGAAAGTATTGTGAAAATAGAGGTAATTAAGTAGTAATCATAATAGCTAACTAAATAACTCAATAAGAAAAATTCAATTAACAGATAAACAAATGATGGAAGGATAAGAAGAGACTAAATTGAAAGAAATAATAGATGAATCAGTTATCAAAGTCATACCCAATGTGATTCATAGGTATAAATGTTTAACTGAGCTTACTACTGCAAATATTATGTAATGGTATTAATGAGGACATCTATGTAAATCTATGAAAAGCAATATATGTAGGATATAATAGAGAACTAGAGCTATTATGAACTGTATGATAAGTGTATGCCTATATGTGTGTTGCATGATATGATGATACAATGCATGTTTCTCTAAATTCACCATTAAGTGTATACTCAACATATCGGTTATCCGATGCACAGGCTATAAGCTTAACCAATAGTGTAAAACAAGGAAGCAGTGTAGCCAAAGGCTATCCAAGTAAGATTTTATTTCCAACATGATATGTAAATGATGGATAGAGGCACTTATGCATGTTATTGTGGGTTGTATGGGTAGAATTATATATACATAGTTAAAAATACCAGACATAGTAGTATAAAAAGGGATTATAGCTACAAACAGTAGCTCAGACTAAAAAATTTACAAAATGGTTCAGCAAATGAGTGTAATATGATGAATACATATGAAGAAGCTCATAGGTTCACATGAATAAATTCTTAAGATAGAATAAATGATAACTTAGTAAAAGTTAAATGAAAGCTACCCAGGGAATTCCTAAGATGGGTGACCTCTAGGAAGTAATGTCTTTTGCCTTATATCTTGTATAACTGAGTAGGGGTATCACATTTAGTGGTATCAGAGTAGGTTTAGGCGATTCTAGGTAGTAATGCATCAGTGCCATAGGAATTTTAGGATAATCAGACAGCTACTACACTACTGAAAAGTTACTGGTAAAATGCTAGTAAGAAGAGTATATGAACTTCCCTACAAAGGGAGCAATAGGAAAAAGTAATGATATGATGACAATTTATAATCTTCTTCCTTCTAAGATAAAGTAACTAATAGTGTTAATGAAAATATATGCAAAAATCAATAATATTCTAGTGAAAGGTAATAAGAGTAGTGAATAATATTGATAGAATTATACAAAGATTTAAGAAAGGGAGGCATAGATAAGAGATAAAAAGAAATGAGAATATTTTTTTCCTTTAAAATAGAGTAACAAATGTGGAGGAAAATAATACTACAAAGAAAAGTAGTGGGATTGGTGGTCAGTATTGATGGATAGATATGATCATTTGAGATAGAGAAGTATAAATAGTGTAAAAAGGAGAGATTTAACCAAATCTAGATAATAAACTAGGATGGGGGACTAAAAGAAGGTTTAAAAGACCCCAGGATGTGGGAAAGATGGTAGTGGACTTAATGCTTACTTAACAATGAGTGGTTGGTGTATCATACTCACTAAAACTGAATGCTCAAATGGAAAAATCATGGGTAATTGACTAAGCCATGGAATGAGGCAATTTAGTTGCCTACAAACTCTAATGTAGGCTAATGGAAAATGTCATTAATACCTAAAGGGTGATGAAAGTCATGAGAACATAGGCGTGGAATCCCAATGTTGAGGGGCAAGAGAACATGAAAGTTAGGGACAAAAATTGAAATAGCGTGACCAAGAAATAAACTAGCGGATATTTAAGTGCTAGGCAAGATCTAGTTAGGCAAAAATAGTAAGAGTGAGATGATCGAGTTAAGGATAGAGAATGTCTATCAAGATCCCTATGGATAAGGTTATTGTTCTTCTTAAGGCATTCATTACCGAGCTCGGGCATTGCATTACTTGTTATGAATTGCATTTTGACATTTTATTTAATTGCATTACACCATACATGATATTTTCTTCATAATGAGTACATACATATGACTCATATACAGTAAGCATGGCACATTAATAGCTCTGATGAAAAGGGACTTGACAGAGCTAAGATAATAAGAGGATTAAGTGGAAGGAATGAAAGTGTTAAAGTGGAAATCATATGGGGACTATGGTGAAAATAGAATAGTGAAAGGTATACTAATAGATTGTAGTGGAAAAAAAGGGAAGTAGCTTGACAACTTCGAGACTAAGAAGGGAAGTAGATAAAGGTAGTTACTAGAAATGAAAATACCTACGAAAAGGGGAAAAAAGGCATGAATGTTGAAATTATTAGAGGTATAAAAGAAAACTAGTAAGAGAGTCTAAATGTCTCTAAGGTATAAATACTTAGAATGAGCAAGCAATTGAAGGAAAATGATGGAGTTAAGAGTAATATGAAATACAACTAAGATGATTCGAGAATTTGCCTTGGTGAGCTATACTAAAGTAACCAAAGGTAATATTGGTGATAAAAAGTAAGAGTAAGGATGTATACCTCAAGGGTGAGCTCAAATAAGGGTGACTAGAGAAAAATGCAAATAAAGGCATTACTTTGTGATGCCAGGATCTGTATTAATGACTAGTACCAAAAGAATTAGAAAGTATAAATATGGCACTAAAACTAGAATAAGACTAAAGAATAAGAGAGCCTAAAATGAATCAAAGGGACTATATGTACGAGACAAATGGAATTGAGGAAATAAAGATGTGTAAAGTTTTTCATTAAAAGAAAAGCAAGATCGTAAGAACATTTCAATAGTGTTTCATGTTTTAATAGAGAACAGAGCATGACAGTGTAATGTTGCAGAAGTAGGCAGCCTATTCCTATACAAAAACAAAAGATGATAGAACCTAATGTAGCAAAATTGAAGGATGTACTAGGGAAGCTCCACCCATGAATGGTGGAAAATAGAGATAAAGTTTAAAGAAAAAAAAAAAGAAATGTCCACGAAATGAAAGGGATATAAGGTCGTATGCATAAAAGATTGTATACAGTAGAGACATAAAGATTTAGAGCTATTAAAAGAAAAGAAGGTATGCAAATTTAATACTAAAGTAATTAACCATTCGACCATGGGAAATTTTAAGGATGAAATTTCTTAAAAGAGGAAGAATTGTAACACCCAAAAAATCATCACTCTGTGAATAGTACTCCCAAGCTTTGGACAATGTCTTCTAAGACACTAAAAGGCAATATAGTAGCCAAAAGGGGGTATTAGTCAAACAACTTTGACAGACTAGAAAATGATAAAAATAGGTGAATTAAAAATTTTACCAAAATCAATAAATTATTTTGAGCTGAGAACTAGCGAATAGTGACCCCAGTTAAGGTTGTTTCAAGACAACTCTAGGACGTGCCTAGATGGACCTAAAAATAGCACACCTTAAAGCTTAAAAATTCTAATAAGCCTATTGGTGAAGGAATTTTAATATTTTGAGGTTATTTGATAATTATTCAGAATTTTTGATTTATGCGAGTGAATAATAACCCTGACTCTTGAAGGATTTTTGGCTTGAAATTTTATGTAGCCTTTAATGGACATTATCTAGAATTATTGGCACTAGATTCATGATTTTTAGAGCTCTAAAAAATTTATTAAAATTTTCTAAAGTTTAAAGAGAAATAGAATTAATCATGGCCATCCGAACAATAAGTGGCACAATCGGGGGCATATACCTTTCTAATACATGTGAATACACATGTGTGTGTGTGTGTATGAGAGTGAAAGAAAGCCATCTCCTACCTGAGAACAAGAAAAAGCTGATGCCATTCTTCATGCCTGCCCTTTTCCGCTTTTCTTCATTTCTCTCTCTCCATACGTAACAAAACTTTAAGAAATTTATATGAGATTTAGCCTCCATGATCCCTTGAGCATGTTCCAAGTGACAGAATTGAGAAATAGATCTTAGTAAGTGATATATGAGTACTTGATGAATAGTGCTATTTTGCTGAGTGAATGAATTTTTCTTAAGTTTAGTATTTTTATTCTACGGTATTTGAGGTGTAGGTGTTATATGTGAAAAGAGATTTCAATTTAGAGTTATGCAGAATTTTATAAGAATTTTTAAAGTTAGAACCCTAACATGGTATATGGGAAAATGGTAAAGGATCATAGAGGAAGAGGAAATCAAAGGTTTTAGAGTGGCTTCAACATGACTTAGAGACCATTGTAAGTGAATTTAGTTGAAACTTGCATTGTACCTTAGAGAAATTAGAGTTTGAGGCATGTGTGTGTGTACGGAAGTTAGGCTTTTGTGTGTGTGCATGCTTGTTTTGAATTATTATGCATGCAATGATGTGAAATGGATGTAGAAATGATGATTTAGATATGTTTTGGATGTAAAAAGTATGTATGTGTATGTGACGTAGGTATGGCCAAATGCATGGCATTTGCATGGTGCATGGCATAGGTATATGAGATATTATGATGGTAATGAGATGTGTAATATAAAGGTGACATGGAATGTGAAAATATATGCCTGGTTATAGAATAAAATATGATAATCATGATAAGGTATGGTATAAGTAAAATATGGTATAGAATTGGTATGTAAAGACTTGGTGAGAGGTAGGTATAGTATATAATATTAAGTGTAGGTTTAAGCATCTTAAAAGATATGTGTAACTAGAAAATTTTGTTAGAATTTATGTTTAAGTATGGTATTAAAGGGTAGTGGTTGATGGTATGGAATAGGATGAAGTATAGTGGCATGAAGTAAGGAGAATAATGAAAAAAAATGACTAAATGAATAGTAGAAAAAATGACCAAATGAATAGTAACATTTACATAAAAAGACCCATAACTATCTAGCAAAACAAAAGCGACCTATAACTATCTCATAAAAATAATCAAATAAAATTTGCTTATAAATGTGTCCTAATGACATGGAAATAATCTAAATAAATGATTGGTAATAGAATAAAAATAATAAGTTGATTGAAATTATAAATAAAGTTAAGAATAAGGGTTTAATTTTAATAGTACTGAAGAATGAAATTACGAGGCAGGATAAATACAGCGCTAATATCTCACTTATGAATAGATAGAATAGAATGATTAAATAGTCAAATATTTTGTGTAATTCATGTATATAGGTTGAAGTATAAATGATTAGGCAATAGAAATGTTTATATGACATAATTATTACAAAGGTGATAATGGTAATATACTGAGGCTTAAATCGAGCATGATGATTAATAAAGTACAACCAAGATCTTAAATGTAAGAAGGTGAAATACTAGATATAGGGAAGATAAATATGTTATCCTATAATAAGGGAAACATACAGTATGGGATGAGAGATAACAAACTATGAGACTGATGATAGTAAAGCAATATACATACACATATACATGAGAAATGAAGAGAATGAAATATGAGAGTTTGATATGAGAGACCAATTAAACTAAAAACACGTTAAG
>CANXYI011249700.1:0-12901 GCA_948208565.1 Hura crepitans | reverse complement strand
ACTGCTTCTATCTAATAAATTTCCAAGAATTTTAATTAATTGATGAAGGCTCCTTTCTTTGTGCTTTTTCTTCCTTTAGATTTTTAACATCTAGAAGTGAATTTAGGAAATAAGAAGAGGCATAATTGGCTGAAAAAAAGTGATGAAAATGGCTCCCAATAGTGAAAATGGTGTCGATTCTGGACATAAAAGAGAAGCAAATTTTTTTCTTTGTTCTAGTGGAATTATCCACTTATCAAATTTATTTTGCCACTTGTTATGGCTTATGCTTGTTGAAGTGACAAGGGTAGGTCCTGCGACCTCCCAAACCATCCCGAACTAACTCAATTTTTGGTAAAATTTTGGAAATTCACTAAAATTCACTCAGACCTCAAAAAATTACACTATTTGTTTTTAAAATTCCTATTTTAATCCCTCCTATATACTTGTAAATTTTCGCGGCCAAATTCCCTCGATAGAATAGTTTTTAGACTGCCTCAATTTGCATGTCAACCTAAAAAATTACGAGAATTTGCAAATGACCTCAGAATTCAAAAATTCTTTCACCATTGAACTTAATGAGATTTTTGAGCTTTAGGGTTTGATATTTTTGCATCCGTCCGGGCATATCTCGAGTTATTCTTGGCCTACAAAAATTTTATTATACATATCAGTAGCTTACTATCCGAAATGAATTATTGATTCTGCTAAATCTTTAAATTTTGCCTTCTTCTTCCATTTAAGTCCGTCGAAGTTTCATACCAGTGCCGTTACCTCGATTTATGTGCAAATGACCCGGCACCTTGAGCACACTTCCTAGACCTAATGGCACTGTTCACAGAGCCTCGAAATATGGGCATTACAATTATTCTTGAGAGCCAAGAGTGAGAAAATCTGTACAAATTTTCTTATTTTATACACAAATCTCGAGGTGTACAAAACTGTTGTTTTAGGGAGTGAAACGGTCATTTTAATGTGTAAAATTGCTGTTTTGCCTATAGGGGTGACATGTACGGATTCTATCTTCTCTAGCAAAATGAAGTCATTTTGTTGAGGCCAAATGAGCATTTTAGCAAAGCATGAAACAACTATTTTAGAGCAAAATGACCATTTTAGCAAAGCATGAAATGACCGTTTTAAAGCAAAACGACATCGTTTTGCATGAGGGCTAGAAATGTGTAAAATTGCAATTTTCTTAATTTTAAAACTTTATCTTCTTTCTCAAATATTGCGTACTGTTGGGCTTCGCCCCCCACAACCCCCATGTCATCGGTGTTGGGCATCAAGCTCGGGCTATTTTTCTTGCATTTCGTGTCGCATTGCGAGATTTTTTGCGTTGGGCAAAAACCTTTTGTTTTTAATTTTTAAAGAAAATTTTGAGATCTTTGGACTAGATGTTAACATCCTCATTCCTCAAAACTTAGTCATTTTCTTCATCATTAGGCAATCTGACACATGGCAACGCTAAAAACCCTATATCTATAGTGTTAGAATTTAATCTCCACCCCCACTTAACAAAGTAAAGCCATATTGAAGTTATGAAGATCCTTAAACCCTATGCCACCCTCATTTTTACTTAGACTCATTCTATTCTAAGAAAGCCACATCATACTTTTTCTTCTATCTTTTTTCAAACCCCACCAAAAGAGTTTATGATTCTTTGAATCTCCTCATATATAGACATCGAGATCATAAATACACTTGTACAATATGATGGAATGGCTTAGGCTATAGATTCTAACAAAATCTCTTTTCTTGCCCTAGAAAAAAATATATTACTCTAACTATTAATTCACTTCCATAGTCTATCCCTCAGAAACCAAAAATAGCTTATTTACTATGGGTGAGCAAAAAGGGCCTAGGCCAGACCATTTTCTTGGATTTTTTGGGTATCGAGTCGAGTTAGATTTGTTTGAGCGAAATCCGATCAACCCGACCCGAATTACTTTTTTTAATTATTTTAATATTATTTTTGATTAAATTTATAAAAAAATATATTTTATACTAAATTTGAAATTTATGTCTTGGATTTGATGAATTTATTTGTGAATTTCTGTTAAAATTGTGCTTTTATGGTCAATTGAAATGAATGAATGTAATTTATAGTGATTTATAGGGTATAAAAAGTGAATTTTTAATTTAATTTTCTGGTCATTCGGGTTATTTGGTTCGAGGGTCAAAAAATTTCTAATTGTTCAAATCGAACCCGAAAATAAATTTAAGTAGGACCGAGTTGCACAAATGGAGAAAATTTGTGTTTCAAGTTGTTTAACATGTACATACCCTTATCGTTTACTACACCCCACCATAGAGGGGAGACCCAAATAATTACTTTGCCCCATTTCATTATGAACCTCTAAAGTATGAAAAAATATATCTCTAAAATCATTCTCAATATTCCTAATAAAAAGATTACTGTATTTTTGAAAATTCATCACTTGCCTAGAAGCCCTCTCATAAATACTTAAAATATCCTTTACTTTTCGACATTCCCTCTTTTCTACTATAGAAATGAAAATAGAGTCATTTGCAAAAGATAAATGTGAAACTCTAAGACCTCTCTTGCTAGCTTTACTACCCCTTATATCACTTTTTAATTTAACATCCATAAAAAGTACAAACAAGCCATTAGCACAAATAAAAAAAAAGATACAAAGAGAGATCACCTCTTGTTTTAAACCTTTACTCGATAAAATAAAACTAATCTTGTGACACTCCTTAGCCAGTCCGGTCGCTGATCAGTCACCTAACATGACTAAGGGGTGCGACACATTAAATGCTATGCACACCTACATATAAAACTCTTTAGAATTTATTATAAATATATTTTTATTTTTAAAACACATATAAGATCATGATATATAACATTTTTGACTTGTTTAAAAACTTCTTAACATCATATTATAGGTTTAAAAATTTTGAATCCTCATGCCAAAATTTCGATAACACAATGGCTATACCGGATAGTATCCAAAAATTTTTAAACCTGTGAAAAACCTTCTATAATCATTTACATACATCCTCTCTACTCCGTGATCCATTTGATCACTCTAATACATTAAATTCAATAATACAGTCTTAACCTCAATAAGAGACATCAAGCATACATAATTTAATTTAAAAAGTATTTAGATTTATAATTATAGACCCATTTACAAAGACTATAACTAATTGCATACTTTGACTTAGGGCCAAAACTGTACAAAACTGACACAAGAGTATGACTTCCTATAGTCTATACATTACATAAATCTGATAAGTCTTCACAATTTACCAAAAATCAAGCCTTCTCTTTGCTTCTGTGGATATCTCGAGGCACGACTCAATTATTCTTCTTACATGCGTATCACAAACAAAACGATACACTAAGTGTATTGCTTAGTGATGTAATTAAAATAATTATTGTACATAGTTATATAAACATATTCTTATTCTATCCAGAGTATATATCAACATCATTCACCATTACATGTAAAAATTTTATGTAACAATATTTTATGCTATGTGTACATGCCAATTAATTTAAAATCATATATATTTAATCAAATAAAATCAAAGCAACATTTATTATAAATTACTCTTTTCATACATCACTTATAAATGGCCAACACATTTATGACTCATGCGGTCTCATAATATATCAATTATATTATAATTTACTATATTCTCACTGCATATTTTAGTTATACCATTAAATTCAAGAAATTAATAAAATATTACATTTCCCAAAATTACATGCTTATGACTATTTTACTCTGCCTATATTTATGAGAACAACACACTTATGAATATCGAGATTATTTTATGCAGTTATCCACATTTTGGACCTGAACGGTTGCTGTACCAGTGTAAACCTGTGCAATGGCCCCGAGGGACCTGAACGGTGGCTGCACCTGCGTAGAAATTCCAATACTATCATATATAGAGTAGGATCAGACTATAAGTGGATCCACAACTAGAATTGACGTTGAAGTGTCTAGCAACTATTATTTATCCCTAGTTGACCGATCAACCTATCCATTTCTAGGTTGTTACTTGTATGGACTATTTTTATTTTTTTTATCATTTTCTCCATCATGCCTTAATTTAATTTACTCATTTAAATCTCAGTGGTCAATGCCTTTTTATAACTCAAAAATATTATATTATTTTCCCTTTTCATAAGTGATTAAGCATAATTCCATATAGCTTAATACATCACATATTTCATAGCATTCTTACACGCACACTTTAAATCAAAATATTTATTTGAAGAAATTTGACCATTTCGGCCACTATATATATATATATATATATAGACACACACTCACATTTCAAACTTATTACAAATCACAAATTTCATTATTTTCACCAGGCTATAATCTTTCTCAATTTATTGAACTCATTCTACCATTTTTAATGACAAGCATCCAACTCATATTTTCTATTCCATTCCCTTTTATTTCTACTCTTCATACCAATAATTGTACATTAATCATGTAACTTATGTGATGTGTAAGTACATGCATTTCATGCACATAGGATGTACTTACCACTTAATCACCTGATACATGAAATTACCATACCTATTATGACATCATTTTTTTTCTCAAAAACATAAACATTTATAGATCATCATACATGCTCAATTGTATACATTTCATGACTTAATCATAATTCAAATATCAATTACACCTAAATAGCCTAATTCAATCACTTTAACGCATTTAAAGCCATTCGGCCCACATGTATAGACACTATAATTATTTTTTTCTTTCATCATTCTTTATACATACACAATTTATCACTTCATAAAATCACCATACACAATTAATTTTCTCTATTTTTCTAACAATTATGCACTTTTACTAACATATACGTTATTACATATATTATAAATAATTGACGACATGCCTTAGCTCCAATAATTGGATCAATTACACATACTTAGCAAACTCGAAATACCCTATAAGGATCGTATAATCCTTCGCTTTGCCTTTATCACATCCTCGCTCTATTTTAGCAATTGCCTATTACAGATTCAATTTTTAGAAAAATGGTAAAAATTCATACGTTACTTGAAAAATTCAAAAACATACATTTTTCGACTCTTAGACACCTACTTAATAAGGAAAAATATTAGAATTTTAAATTACTTGTTCGAAAAATGGGAATTATCCCCTAAACTCAAAAACATGAAAATTCATCTCTTTTTCTCTGTGAAACCACCTAATACAGCATCTAGGAGCCTTAAATACTTGAAGCTTATTGTTAGATGTTGAATTTTGGCATTGATTTGGATGAAAGAAGGAAGAAAAATGGGAAATTTCTCAAGGGAGAGTTGTTGGGTTTTTGAAGGAAATGAGGAAGGAAGATTTGCGTAACTTTGACCAAAAAGTCAAAGTTAATAAGGTATTTATACGTAGAAAATAAATAATTTTTAATTCCTTTAAAAATTCATTTCTTCCCCATTTTAAGCCCTTTTTCTATCATTCCACTTCTAGAAATTAGATAAATAAAGTCTCTAATTGTTGTAAAAATTGGAGCTCAAAAATAGGAAGAAATCGAATTAAAATATCAATTTTAAGCTCTTAAAATTAAAAAAAATACTTTTCGACCTTAGAAAATTTTGATTCTAGTGTCATTAGACTCAGTGAAATTTTTGAGTAGCAAGTCATACAGTTTTCAGAATTTTTTGAGCAACTTTGAAAATTATTTTCGGTTTAACTTTGCCTTGGTCACTATTCATAAGACACTGCAAAAATTTTTTTTAGCATTTTTAACCAATCAAATTAACTCCCATTAATTTCAAACTTTACCCATTATTTTATAATTAGTACTTTAATCCAATAACTTCAGTACACCTTAAACCTCGAAAGTACTATTCATAAAATCAATAAATTTTTAGGTTGTTACACATCTCTTCACTATTCAACATGATTGAGTATCTCATACTAGTTACACAAAGCATCATCCATCTAACCTGCAGGTACATCCAGTTGGCAACTCTATTGGGGAGTCTCCCATGAGAATTTGCTTCGAAAGTGCCATATAATGAATACTGGTTGAACCTCTAATTCTAAGGTTTATTATTTCCCAAAATTGCATATCATGCTAGAACCTTAGAATAAATTAAGCGTCTCTTTTTACCCCTAGTGCGTTCCGAAGTAGGAATTCATTTTCACCTAATTCAGTGGATCATTAGGGATGATAATAACCACTCCAAGCCTCATACCTAAATGGTATATAAAATGGTGAACTAATAGGTCATTGTTACTCCTGATTAGGAATCCTATTTAGAAGACAATAACTTTGAGAATGGACTATACCGCAACCCATATAATTACCCTATATACACTTCTTCTTAGGATACCATAATAATTTGCATTGTATGTGATGTGGACTTTTTTTGTGAAATGACTTTCACCTTTCTTTAAAAGACAAGATTTAAATTGTTGGGCCTTTTGTAACTGGGATAGATTAAACTAATTTTTGTCTTGAAATGTCAGATTTCATCCAACAACAGTTGTCAAAACCTCTTATTGCTTAGAATAAGGAGCATTATGTCACCAGTTTAAAATTGTGCACCATTCATGTTCTTACATTCCCCATTAATGCTTGAATAAAGTTAACATAGGAAAGTTATGGCTAGACCACGTGTGGGAGAAATAAGGTTAGAAGGCAACTTGTATGTGTTTATCTATGCTGCATATAAATACCCATTTTCGTTCGACTAAATAATATTCAATTGTTAGAATTTCTAGTAATAAGATAATTCATGTATGAAAGAAATTATCATAAAAAAAGGGGAATAATAAAGTTATTATTAATTATCTCATTAGATTATCATGAAGAGTGAGAATAAATAAGAAGTCAATTTAAAAATTATTATTACGAAAGATTGTCATTAATTAATTATTAATTATAATTAAGAAAATTAAATAAATGGAGGCGAATTAATTATTATAATAGATAAAATTATTACAACCCAAAACAAAAATTAAATTAATAACAATTCAAAATAAAAATTACTTAAATTAGTTACAATCCCAAAATAAAAATTAAATTAAGTACAATTCAAAATAAAAAATAATAATAGTAATAATAAACAGAAATTGTGAAATTACATGAGGACTGCTGAGCCAAGCCCAAGCCCCACAGTCCCCAAAAAAAAGGGAGGGGGGAGGGAAGGCAATCCAGCCCAAAAGATCCAGTCTAGAATTTTAGCCCAAGCCTAGCAGAAGTCCAGAATTTCAGCCCAGCCCTTGAATATAGCCCATTACAACTCAGCCTGTACCTAAAAAAATAATAATACAGAGGTGAGAGGATACTGTAGCTGAACAGTGGAGAGGTGAGTGAGGAATGGTTATAAATAGGGTTCAGTGGGTTGCATTAAAGAGAGGGGGAGGGAAGAAAAAAAGAGAGTGCATGAAGCTGGGTAAGGAAAATTGACAGAAGAAAAATGAGAAGCAAAAAGTTGAGAAAAAAATTAGAGAATGAAAAACTAAAAGAAGAAAGAAATAGAAAGAAAAGTAAGCAGAGAGGAAAACGAGAGTAAGAAGCAGCAGCAAAAATCACAAAGAAGAAGTTCAACACCCAAAAAAGAGACATTCATCAGTAGGAAAAATCATAAATCAGTAGAGCAAGGTAAATATCTCTAGCCCTATTTTGTTTTCTATGATTTCCACTTGAATATGTTAAAGTCAGTTATGACTTCATCATATTCAAGGGAGTCAGCTTGCAACTTTTACTTAAATCATAAGCATAATCCCAAAAAAATCCATTATAGAAGTCAGCTTGATTTCTATAAAGCTTGGGTTGGTCAAAATGATCTAAAATCTTTTTTATAAATAAGAAATGAATAAGATTTTTTTATAATAAAAAAGGTCCTCAGGTTATGAACACAAACATATTACTGATTTGGATTCAACCTAAATAATTATCTCCCTTAAAATGGGCAACTATCTAATGTATCAAGTAAAAGATAGATAAAAAGAATGCTTGAAAAGGCAACAGATCATATCATTCAAAGAATGAAATGAACCAAAACATTAATTTGATTTCCAGATCCATTGATGCTGGAAATCTAAGATTCTTGTGTCACAAAAAATTGAGCATTTGGGTTCAAGATACAATGGATGCTACCTAACATCTTAAGGAGCATAATGTATTTAGGATTAAAAAAAAATCAAGCAGCAAATTCATTTATTTCCCTTTCTTCATCATAGGACCAAAAATAATTTTAAAAGAAAATCTAGTCTTATACAGTTAAATCACACATAATCAAAGACAATTCAAAGAAAAGACAGTATATGTTGGAAAGATATCAAAAAGGAAGGGGGTGATTATAAGATCTGGTCGTGTCAATTTAATAAATCATTAAAAGGCATGAACAAACACAGCATACATTGGAACCTAGGTCCTCTACTAGTATGTCATCCCAAGCACTTAGTTAACAAAAAGTAAAAAAAAATGAACGGTTTGAGAAGAGTGACTTAGCTTAGTAGCTTAGCAGGGTAGCTATCTTCTTCAAATCAGAGAAATAATCCCCTTTCGCTTAGAAGGTCGTTCACTTTATGATTTCTAAATTGTGCTTATGAACATCAGCAGAAAGGGTAGAAGATTAGTAGGGACTCATACGATAATAAAAATGTATAACACTAAAAGTGAAATAAAAGGATAGAAACCTACAATGAGGTCTTAGAGATGTATGTAGATATTTAATACAAAAACGCAAGAATCAGTAACAAGGGACCAATAAGTTTAGATGCATAATGAATGAAATATCTATAAAAATAATAAGTTAAAAGAAAAGAAAATAAAAAGTAGTCATAAAAAAGGCCAAATGGTTTGAATGTCGAGAGATAAAACTGGTTCCAATAATGATCTCAGACATGAAAATGATTAAGTCATGTGATTAGTCTTAAGATAATAGTAAGTAGATAAAATTAGATTGCATTTAAGACCTCAATGGGAAGGTCATATAAGCAATGAATCAAATAAGACATGCTTAGAAACTTAAGTTTAAAAAAGGGGTCATGCCTCTTTACATACGAATTAACATCCAGGAACATTAAAGTCTGAACTAAATGAAGGCCCAAAAATACACATAGAAAATTTTCAAACAAATCTGTTGAACATAAGTAATTCAAAGATATGTTCACTCTTATTTGAGAAAGGTCACACATCAAAAGCAAAATGGAAATATGAAGCGATTTCGAAGAAATCAGACCTGTTTCCTTGAATCTGGATAAGGCTATCATTTCTTCAATATTATGTTTTGAAGCTGTAAACAACAAACTTTGTGTCTTCTTGAAAGATCTGCACATCTCCAAAAGATTTCACCCACAACAGAAAGCAAAAAATTGAGTGAGGAACAATTGAGCAAAAAACTGATTTTAATGAAATCTTTGCAAGCATAAAGATCAAAGTAAAGTAGGTAGATATAGCAGTAAATAAATTTAATGGAAATAGTTAGAGTTAGGAACTTACTAAGTAGCAGAAGAACATTTTTGTAAAGGGGGATTATGGGAATCGGTCTCGAATTCAGATGCCATTCGAAGTTACTACTTCCCCTTAAGTTAACGTCGCATGACATTGCAGTTACACCACGGAGGACCATTAGTCGCTAAGCTACGATAAAGCGCAAAACCTCATAGAAATCTGATGGCCATAAAAATCGCACTGCCCCCAATTCCCTCTTTTTAATACGTCTAAGGAATCGCTATAGGAACAGCGTAAAAGGCTCGATCCGCAGCTCTTATATGATGATAGGATGTTGGGGTGTTGCGATTTTCGATTTGCTCATGGTGTTCGACGCCAATCGCTATAGGAACAACGTCAAAGGCTCGATTTGCAACTCTCATATGGCGTTAGGATACTGGGGTGTTGCAATTTTCAATTTGTTCTTGGTATTTAACCCTGCTATTGTTTGAAGAAGCAATTAACAGATAGGAAAGATTTGAACAATTGAAAAAAATATGAGATAGAGCAGCGAAAAAAGGAAAGAGATGATCTCGCAGTGAGGAGAGTATCGAGGAAGCCCCACGTAGTATCTTCAGCCTCTCCTTCTTCATTTGCATCTTCAGTGAGGAGAGTGTTGAGGAAGCTCAAATTGGTCTTGGGGAAATGATCTCGCAGAGTAGCCCTAACTTTTTGCTGATAATCACCGATCTGAGCACCCACCTCCTCTAAAATTTCATCTTCTTGACTTTTCAAAGCTGCTTGATGAGTGATTTCGGCCTCCTCAAATGCCATTTTCAAGTTCTCATACTCTGCCTAAACTTTATCGAGTTGATACAAATGTTGTATGGCTTCCCACTCAGACACATCGCATTTTTCCTTTAGGGAATTTTCAATGCTCATGTGATGTTAAGTAGCGGAAAGAAATGCCATCCAAGCATCTTCAGCCTTCCTCTCTACACCATGACAGGCGACTATAAGCTCATTACAATGTGATTCTAGCTGAACGAGATGTTGGATACCCTTCAGAAATAATAAAGAATCAATTATAGAAAAAGTTAAAATAAGTAAAAAGTGGAATCGAGCAAAAGCGATAGAATTTACCTGAAAGAGATATCCTGCACTATGAATGGCTGAGCCATGGTTGCTCATGGACTTTATGTGGTCCATGTCCACTGGGAGGGCCAGGTTATTCACTAAGTACTCAGCCACCAAGACATTTTGCACTGTTGCGCTCTCTGGCCTTACTTTATCCATAAGGGAATCCAAGAAGTCGGGCATACTCGATAACCTTCTCAGGCCGAATTCCCCCATGCCACTAATCATCCTGGGTGGCATGTCACCCCCTCACCCGATTCTTATGAGAAACTAGATAAAAGTGTGAACTACCCCCTAAGGTCACCTATCGTTGGAATACCCTAAGGATCTACCTGTCCAATTTTTACCAAATTATTTAGTTTCTTATTTTGCTTATGAAGTTTTGCTATTCTTACTTTATTTACAAGTCATAGCAATCAAAATGCATTTAAAAATCCATTTGTTTTGTCAGAAAAGATTTTACAGAAAATCGAACAACATAACGGCTATCTGAGTAAAAATCTAAAAATTTAACGGCTTTTCAAGTAAAAATCCAAAAATTTTCTTGCACAAATAAACACTTCTAAGTAATCATACATATATTCTCCAACTCCCGAACCCTTTGGTCCTCTAAATCTCATCACAATCAATAGAAGACATGTAAAATTTTGGAAATAAAATTTATAGCAGCACTCAAACACAGGGTCTCAGACCCATTTTCATGATAATTAGATACTTATTTAAGCATTTCACACATCAATTTATACACATCGTTTAAAACTTTTGCAATCATTTATTTACAATCGATTATAACCAATCTAATAACCTTTATATGCACCTGAGTACAATCCTTACATAATCAAAATACTAAACAAAAGACAATACCTAAGGACGTGGACTCATTAGCTACTGAGGTTCGACTTCTTGTATAATCTTGACTCTGACATGTGCATCGAAAAATCGACACATTGAGTAAAACTTAATAGTGAATATGAGGTAAACATATGCATGCTTTCACATTCGCTCATGCGAATATGTTATTATAATAATTACAACAATACATAACAATTTATAGTCTTAATTTAACATTTTAATTATCAAATGTAGTCAATTATTACCATAATATAACCATATAGTGGTGTGCATTTATTTAATAATATCATGACCATTTACTGATAATTAAAAAATTACTTTCTTTAATAGGCCCATACCAATATACTACACCTAAAACACTGGATAATAGAATTTTAGGTATGCAGTGATCCACATTTTAGACCTTGACTGTAGCTGCATCTACATACTTATTTTATACTGTGCAGTGGTTTTATGATCCTTAACTGCAGCTGCAGTTGCATCTTATTTTATATGGGGTAGTGGACTAAAATGGACTTTAACTACAGTTGCACTCGCATCTTATAATAAAAAAATGGTATTGATTTGTCAGATCAAACCTAGTAGCTGCTCTATTCCTAATTGACCAGTCAATCCATCCAGTGGGCATCTAACTATACGGGCCATCTGTCCATTTTTCTTTACCTTCAGGTAGAGGTCATTTTTATTTTTCATTCAGGTAGAGGTCACTTTTTATGCTTCTACCTAAACTTCCATTTTCTTTCATTTCACTGATTGTCTTTTCGAGTAATCTACAAAATCATTATTTATTTCCTCATCCTCGACTTCTCACCAAGTTTTCTTCTTTTTAATATCGTTTATTTATCAACAACATTATTAATCAATTATTTGCTTATTGCACATTTCATTGTGCTTATTTTCACATACAACACTTTTATGTTATATATACATAAGGCATTATTTTTCCACCTCATTTTCTTTACTATCTTCATTAAGCTAATTTCTTGACATTTTTAGCTTACTTTAGGTCATAATTAATCATTTTATTTTTATATACTTCAAGTCACAAGTTTCGGCCATACTTGGTTTCATAATCTCAATATTCTTTTTATGCCATTTAATCTAAAGTTTACACATTATTCATATTTAATTAGAATATTTATTCATTTATCATTCAATTGTATATAAAATAGTCAATTTTCCAAACCTACTTCTTATGTACACCATTCGGCCAAAATGAGTTCAACACCATACTCATTAATTCAATCTCAAGCACACACATTTTAGTCATTACATGTTGATATACATCAATAACTCACATTATAACATAATTTACATAACCATATTCATGCCAAATACTTATTCATACAAGAATTTCCTACACATTCCATTTAAATGCATCATGCGTATGTTTAACAACATAGTCACTTACCTCAAAAGTGAATTCACCGCTTGATATCACAAAAAATTAGGCTTATTTTTCTTTGCCTTTATCCTTGCCTACATACATATATACCAATCTTAGAAAAATCCTATAAAATCCATTTTAGCT
>CANXYI011249687.1:0-12554 GCA_948208565.1 Hura crepitans | reverse complement strand
TTGGCATGTAAGAACTAAAATTCTCAAAATAATCAATTACCTGATTTTATGTATGTTATTTTTAATTTCAAGCACTTTATTTATTTCTATAAATATGTTTTATTACTCTTTGATGTGATTGTGTGCTTTATTTTAATGCTAAAACCTACTTAAGAAAAATGATAAAATTATAAATTTAATCAGAAATTCTGCATTAACTTAATGTATAAATAAGAGTAGGATTCGAACCGTTCTGATTTTGGTCCCACATGGTATTTTTCAACTCTGGTTGGGTGATGACTCTTACCTTATGGTGTCTAACTCGCTCTTTCTAGGCTAATAAGATAGGAACACCTTAGGATTCCTCTAATATCCTTCTCATCTTTCAAGGCTTGAGGAGTAAGAATTAAATTGAGTCTTTGGTTGTTTTGATTAGCCTTAGAAAGGAAGGGATGTGAGTGGCGACTCTGCTGGGGACACCATAAGACCATGCTCCGAAAGTACCTCAAGTTAATATGAAATTCTATGTTTTAAATTTATAATATTATCTTTTTTTTTTCAAAACTACATTACTTGCTAGAGCCTTAGAATAAGTTAGGCATCCCTTTTTACCTTCATGTCATTTTGAAGCATGAATCTATTTTCATTCAATTTGGGAGATTGTTAGAGATGGTATCAATTCCAAGCCTCGTACCTATAACGTATATGAAATGGTGAACTAACCAGTCGTATGCTCATGACAAGACACACCCGTTATAGAGGGACCATGCTTGGATGACCATAACTTGCGCGACCTAACCATAAGCCCACCTAATGACCAATAGCAACTTCCCCTAAGTTTCTTAGTTAATGATGCATTATATGCTATGTGACCATTCCAATATATATGAAATATAACTTAGTCATCCCAAAATGCTATTGAACCCATTGGGCCTTTTTTTTTTAACTGGAATGGGCTAGACCCTGCATTTTGGTTTGATTGAACATATCCAACATATATGAGCCAAATATCTTGTATGCATTCTTTTAATATGAGAGAAATAATGTTCACCTATTCATTGTTCATTATTCAAATTTGTTAGGGCCTTCAATGTCCCGCAAGTAAGCCTTCTTAGGAAAAAACATATTGACCTCGTGTGTAGGAAGTAATAAATTTAAAAGGCTCTTGCTTGTGTTTATTGTTGTACATTAACATACATCTATATTCCATGTATTCTTATGCATTTTTGCATTTCATTTATCACTTCTAACCCTCTGTCTTATAACCATCATAGATCCTCAAGCCACTTGGGTTTATGGGTCAGACAGAAGAATAGCTAAAGAAAAACTCATCCCTAAAACTTGTAATCCAACAGACTTGGTAGGACAAGGAGAAAGTAGTTTCCCCTTAGAAGTTTGAGACTAGAATGGACCAAAAATTTAAAGAATTTGAGAGAAGAATGATGTCCATGATTTTAAGGGCAATAGCTGGGTTGCTCTTACTTCTGGTTCACCACCACCTACTGAAGCAATTGTAGTTACACCTACTGGAAAAATCATTGCCACTTTTGAAGGAATTGGCAATAAGAAAAAAGCTACAAATTTAGGGGAAAAGGATAAAAAGGCTTAATACTTGAACCCGAAATTTGATTTTTGTGAGGACTTGGTTGCACCCCGAAAATTTAAAGATGTCGCTATGAAGAAACTAAAGGAGAAGATGGAGGCAATGGCTAAGGTTATCACTATGGGCAAAGGGATAGATCCTAATGAGCTCACCCTAGAGTCTGAGGAACTACTACCCTTTAAGTTCAAGATGCTAGAGTTGCCTAAGTTTGATGGGACAATTGATCTTAGGGCCCATATTAAGTAATATGCTATAGTCATGCGAGGCATCGAGCTTAGCATGAAATAGAAGGTAGCTTATTTTAACATGACATTGTAAGAAAGAGCAATTGACTAGTACCATAGGCTGGAAAGGAAAATGAAAAAAGACTGAGGCAAAATGCTTTTATCAGCCAATATGATTGTAGCACCCGTATAGAGGTTACCATGAAAGACCTCGAGCTGCTAAAATAAAAACCCAATGAAACCTTCATAGAGTACCTGAAAGATAGAGGTCAAGGGTTTTAGAGATGAAGAAGAAACTAGAAACATCGAATCAGATCTATATGTTTATTAAAAATGCTAGCCCATACTTGAAGGATAGGTTGAAAGCTAAAATGCTTAAAGACTCGCTAAAAGATATAGTGATTAATTTAGAAAAGGAACATGTTGAGCAGAAAAAGAATTCATGGGGTTCAACAACAAAAGGAATCTGAATAATAAAGGCATAATAGGACCAATTTTAGTGGGGCAAGTAAAACTGCTAAGGTGTTTGCCATGACAAGACACTATTCAAATTTAGGCAAAACCATTATCTTAGTGCTTGAAATGATTCCAAAAAGAAGAGAAACTCTAACCCTTTCCTTCTAGACTTACAAAAAATAAGGGCTAGCACTATCTCATATCAAACTTGTACTGTCAGTATCATCAACCCACGAGACATGACATAGATAACTATCACACTTTAAGGGACATAATTCAAGATTTAATTGATTCTTAAGCCTGTCTGTGATAATATTTACTTTCTCTTCCGCATCCTTAATTAAATATAACCCCATAAGCTTATTCTCACTTAGCTCGCTCTAACACAATAGAGTTCTGCATCTTCTCCCATATAAAGCTTCATAAAGAGCCATACTTAGGCTCGCTTAATAATTGTTATTATAAGCAAACTCTACCAAATAAAGTTAATGGTCCTAACTTTTTTTAAACTCAACAATGCATCTTCTCAACATGTCTTCAAGAACTTGAATGATTCTCTCTGATTGACTATTTATTTGCGGATGAAATGTTGTGCTAAAACTGAGTCGAGTACCCAAGGTATTATGGAGCTTTTTCCAAAACCTTGATGTAAATCTGGGATCTCGATCAAAAATGATAGAGGACAGCACACCATGCAACCAAACAATCTCATTAATATACAAATAACTAGCTTCTCTAAGGAGAAATCCATTCTCACTATATGAAGTGTGTTGAATTATTTAATCTATCAACCATGACCCAAACTGAATCACACTTGCCTCTGGTCATTTATAGCCCAACTACAAAATTGATAATGACTCTATCCCATTTCCATTCTGGTATTACTATAGGATGAAGCAATCTAGATGGAACTTAATGCTCAGCCTTAACTTGCTGACAAGTAAGGCATGTGTTCACAAACTCAGCTATGTCTCTCTTCATGTTTGGCCACTAATAAATTGTCTTCAAATCTTGATACATCTTAATACTACTAGGATGCATAACATAAGGTGTATTATAAGCTTCTTGCAAAATTTACTTCCTCGGATCTTCTATATCAGGTATATATAGACCATCATGATAATATAGATATCCATCACTCTTGATCTCAAACTCAATAGGCTTCCCCTTTTAAATTATACTGATAATATTTATAAGCTTGTGATTATCCTTCTAAACTTCTTTTACTTATTGTAACAAACTTGGCTTGACTTGTAGTTCTGCCAATAAACCCCCATCATCTAGCAATTTCAAACTGACATTTATGGCTCTCAAAGCCGATATAAACTTTTTGCTAAAAGCATCTGCCACCACATTGGCTTTCCCTGGATGATAGTCAATAAAGCAATCATAGTCCTTTATTAACTTTATCCACCTTGTTTTCCTCAAAATCAACTCCTTCTGAGTGAGAAGATAATTCAAACTCTTATGATTTATATAGACATAACACTTTTTTCTCGTATAAATAGTGCCTCCATATATTCAAAGTAAACACTGTGGCTGCGAGCTCTAAATCATAGGTTAGATAATCCTTTTTATAAGGTTTCAACTGTCTCAAAGCATAGGCCATAACTTTGCCTCCTTGCATAAGCACACATCGTAGCCTATTAATGAAACATCAGTGTAAATTGTCAAATCATTCTCTAATAGTGGTTGAACTAAAATTAGAGCCTTTATCAACATACTCTTTAACTTGTCAAAGCTCTCTTGACACTTGTCATCCTAAATAAACTTGGCATTCTTCTTCAAAAGACATGTCATAGGGCTAGTAATCAAAGAAAGCCCCTTGACAAACCACTTATGATAACCTGCTAGACCTAAGAACCTTCTAATTTCTATGGTCTTCTTAGGTGGCTTCCACTCCACAATGGCCTCAATGTTGCTGGAATCAACTCTAATACCATTTACTGAAACTATGTGTCCTAGAAAAGACACCTCATTAAGCTAAAACTCACACTTGTTGAGATTAGTATAGAGTTTCTCATCTCTTAACATCTATAGCACAGCTCTCAAATGCTTCTCATGTTCATCCTAGTTCTTCGAATACACAAGGATGTCATCAATAAAGACCATAACAAACTGATCAAAGAATGACCAAAAGATATGATTCATAAGATCTATAAACACTACTGGAGCATTAGTAAGCCTAAATGGCATTACCAAAAACTCATAGTGGTCATATCTTGTTTTAAAAAATGTCTTATGCATATCTACCTCTTTCACTCTCAGCTGATAATACCTTGATCTCATATCAATCTTAGAGAAGACACCTGCTTCTCTAAGCTATTCAAACAGGTCATCAATCTGAGGTAAAGGATACTTATTCTTGATAGTGACCTTATTCAATTGTCTATAATCCACACATAGTATTAAGGAGCCATCTTTCTGCTTGACAAAAAGAATCGATGCTCTCTATAGAGATACATTTGGTCTTACGAAACCCTTATCTAATAACTCCCGCAACTGTAACTTTAACTCCTTCAGCACTGTAGGAGCCATCCTATAAGAAGCTATGGACACTAATGTTGTGCCTAGCAAAACTTCAATCCCAAATTTAAACTCCCATTCTAGTGGTAAATAGGGTAGCTCTTCTAGGAAAACATCCTTAAACTCTAACACTACTGGAATTTTGCTTACTTCTGACTCCATTCTTCAAGTGTCAATCACATAGGCTAAATATGCTTGGCAACCCTTCTTCATTAATCTTCTTACCATTACTATTGATATCACATTGGATATAAAATTCGATCTTTCAACCACAACTGTCACTTTTATCCCGTCACTAGTCAAAAGCATGATCTGCTTCTTTTTACAGTTTCCCAATGTATTGTTCTTGGATAACCAATCTATGCCTAAGATCAAATTGAACTCATTGAAAGGCAACTTAATGAGATTGGCTGCAAACTTGTATCCTTGTACTGATAAGGGATAATCTTTATACACTTTATCAATAATGACATGCTGGCCTATCGGATTACTAACCATAATCTCAATATGAAGCATCTATGACACTAACCCCCGGTCAAGTGCCCGTGCAATGTAGATATAACAATATGTAAACCTCAAATTTATAAGTGCTAAAGTAGGTAAATCAAAGAGTTAAAAAGTACCCACCATCACATCTAGTGCATCAACTTCTTCTTTGGCTCGAATGGCATATTATCTAGTTAGTGTTATACTCTCTGACTTGTCCCTTTGGTTACCTCCACCTCGATCTCTTGTATCTTTCTTATTTTTCTTCTGAGCTGAATCTACTAGTTTTGATGGATAATCTCTCAACATATGCCTTTAGAGCCATATCCCCAACATAACCTTGTCATGGTCTTTTAGCATGGGCCTTTGTGCCTCCTGCTATAATGCTCACACTGAGGTGTCTTTGCACTTCTAGCTGTAGACATTAGAGCACTAGCAACTGATGTCTGCTATCTAGCCTTAGATTGAGAACCTTATATAAATCTCTGAGGCTAATCTTGTTTCTATCCCTGCTATTGTCCCAACTACTCACTCTTATGCTTTTTCTCAAATGTAGGGGTTATACTAGCTGGCCATGGCCAAAGGACCTTTTCTTCTAGAAATTATCTCACTTTTCTCTCATCTTCGAAATCTCTTCCGTAGTACGTCAAGTTGCAACTAAAGTTGAGAAGTCTCTAATCTTTATAGAAGCTATCTGAAGTATAATTTCGAGGTTAAGACTCTTCTCGGATCGCTTGTATCGGTCATCTTCAGTAGAAATCGTCTCTCTTGCATATCAGTTAAGCCTTACAAAGTCCTTCTCATGTTTTGCTATGGACCTCTATCTCTGCCTCAAGTCCACAAACTCTTGCCTCTTCTAGTCTAGGTAATGCTCGATTATGTACTTCTTCTTAAACTTAAGAAAAAACTCCCAAGTTAAGTTTTCTTCAGCCTTATGTTCTATGATTATCTCTCACCACTTGAAAGCCTTATCAACTAAAAGAGAAGTGGCATAACTTATATACTCCTCTTGAGTACACTTCAACTACTACATAATCCTCATGGTTCTATCCAACCAATATTCTACTTGGTGAGATCCATCAAACTCCTCACCTTTAAAGTCCTCAACCACATTCTTCTTAAACCTCTCACGGTAAGTTTTTTGAAGAGCCTGAAGTTCTGGCTGAACTAATAGAGGTGGATGTACTATATAATAGCAGCTGCAGCAACAGTCACTTGCCTTACTAATTTCATCATTTGCTTTAGATAAACAAGCTAAACTTGTGGTCTTGGAACTGCATGCCTAACATCAATTGATGAAAATGTCTTAGCCCTGGCACCCCCATGATCCACTGTAATCAGAGCATAGCTCTCAACTTCTTTTTCACCTCATATCAATTGGAAAAGAAATATATTATAAGCCTCAACATGTATAATTATGTGATGTGCACTTTTTAGATCCTAAGGCACTTTTACATAATCCATATATACTAAAGAATGCCTAAATCAGAGCTCTAATACAAACAAATGTAACACCCTTTAGTCGATTCGATTACCAAAGCCGAATAAGAAGCGACACAAAAATTGATATCTAATCCATACTTATAAAAACCCTTGTAAATTAAAACCTTATTATTTGAGATTTAAACATAATTTGCATGTACTAGTTATAAAAATATAGGTTTTTAAAAAAACTATTCTCCAATGTTACTATTAGGGCCCTCTAGCATAACTGTTATACAGAGCATTATCCCAAATGGTAACCTGTTTAAAAATAGCACTTCTAAAACATCTCAACACAACTCATCATTATCTGGGTCTATCTGACTCTCTAACTCAACACAGCATACTCAATCTTAACATGCATCAAGCATACATAAAAAAAGAGATATCATACAAGTCATGCATTACCGAACATACTTGTATAAATAAGTTACTATACACTATTAAAAAGTTATAAAAACATTTATAACATAGATTAGGCCCAATCCCTCAATTACATAAAAGTGCCACTATATGAGTACATCACTAATCATACAAAAGAAAACAAAATACCAAAAGAATCGTCTTTTGATCCCTTATTGATATTGAGGCTTTAACTGTAATTTGATTTCTTTAACCTACTCATCACAAAATAAAACGATGTGATAAGCGAATGCTTAATGGTGTATTCAATTTAACATATGTATGCTCACATGCACATCATACAAAAACATTAATCATATAAAATTTATATCATAATATGATTATGCATATCATACTATAATTATACACAAAAATTACAGCAGTAAACCATAACAATCAAAAAGGATATCTCATGTATAAATACGATTTTTAACATCCTTATTAAACTTAACTTTAGCATATATGTAAAATTCATTTCATGTCACATCATTTTCCTTTTCATGTTAATATAGTCATTTTATGCCTATACCTAAAAGAAAACAAACCAAAACTAGATACCATGACAATAGTGCCCATAGGATTATATGTTGCCCAGAAGCCAAATATAGTTGCTCGGAAGCCAGATATTGCTCAAAGGCCAAATGTGGTTGCTCGAAGGCTAAATGTTGTACTTAAGGGTACCCTAGCAGTTGTTATATCTCCCTAGTTGACCAATCAACCTATCCAAAATAGGTTGTTTAATCTTATAGGGCATTACCATTATAATTTAAGTTTCACCTTCTTTAAGTAGCTTATATATGGAGTTTTATAGCTCATTCAATAAATACATGACAAATGGTGAATTACAAGGTCCCATTGACTTATAAATCATCTTGCATTATATCTAATTATCATTATGGCAAAACACAAACATAATCACATCTATGATTATAAATGCATGAACACATTTCCATATGTCATCATTATCTCATATTGCTCATAAATGTTAATCTAACACAATATAAGCTCACAAATAACAATAACCATTTTAACCATATTTAAGCACAACACAATATATATACATTTTTCTTACTTTATGAAAATGTCATCTCATAGTTGCATAAAATTGTGTCATTAATATCATGCTCACATTTTAGGTTCATATAATATACATATATGCACACACACACACACACATATATAGAACATCATTCCTCCTCATGGTGACTATTCAGCTAAAGTCATGTTTACACACAAATGCACCAAAATGAAATGCATACTAGGCTTATAAATATAAAATCTCACTTAATAAAGGATTCATAAATATAATCTCACTTATATATATATAAACCATAGCA
The DNA here is from genome assembly GCA_948208565.1 of Hura crepitans. Classification (NCBI taxonomy): domain Eukaryota; kingdom Viridiplantae; phylum Streptophyta; class Magnoliopsida; order Malpighiales; family Euphorbiaceae; genus Hura; species Hura crepitans. The sequence goes on along the minus strand of CANXYI011249687.1, from coordinate 4,059 downwards.
TTTATATGTTTCGACAAGCATTACAAACACATATAACCTTTAAGTAGGTTTTGACCTTACATCCTTCCCAAGTACATCATGTATAAAACATTATTACCTTATAGATCTTAATGCCATTAATCATGCCAAGGTCACAATTAACCACCATAACACATAGTTAGGCATAAAACATACCTAAACATTTTACTCTTTATCGATACTATACATTTAATTTATATTTATGCATATATATAAAATTATGATACAAGGTGTCTTATTATCATATACATTTCATTTTCACTCCCTATAGCTAGACTTAACCATTTAAATGCACATACGCTCTCATTCGGCCATCATATATCATATGTATACATATAACCTTTCATATTATCACATAACTACATTTAAGCTTATTTATCATCATATAACCCATTTCTAACCTCATATCATTACATCACAACCTAAACATCATCCATGAGCATTCGACTACCACTCTTTACATCACATACTCATATCATTCGTAAATCTCATCATAACCCACAATTTAGCATGAAATAACACATATCACCTAACACATGCCATTACACACACTTATCATTTTCACATTATCTAAGAGGCATTTGACCATATCACACCAACATCCCAAGGCATTTAATTCTTTAATTAACATATCATACAACTCAACATAACATCAATTCATCATTTATTTCACATTAAAGTCATAAATGCTCACTACATCATAATCACATACACTTTATGTACCAACATCATAATGAAATTCATATGCTAATTTGAATACACTTACCAATGTGTCAAAATACACCACTAAAGCTAGCTCAAGCCTTCTCCTTCCCCTTTGCTCTACTAGCTCCTTTATTTACACACATAATAGGCATAACTTAGAGAAATTCACAATAAATACACCATTATACCAAAATCAAATTTAACCATAAATATGTCTTCTTGGGCACCCAGGAAAAATATTAGAACTCGAAAAATCTTACCCGATAAAAAAATTAGTCACTATTTACACCATAGCTCATCCATGCAAAATTATCATCATTTTCTTGATTTTCCACTTCAAGTATGGTCTAACAGGGATGGAGGTGTAGCTTGATGGTTTAGAAGGGGAGGATTGGTGGTGGATTGGAGGATGGAAGCAAAAAGAAAGCTTAAAGAGCTTCTCCAATGGTGTCAACACAAGAAAGGGAAAGGGAGAGGGATGGCAACTAAGTATTCAATCTTTAACCCATTTTAAGACACTAATTTGACGTTTTGACTTGGTCAAATGAGTCAATGGTCAAGATTTCTCAAGGTTGAATCCAATGGTCACCAATTTAGCCCCTTTTTTCCCTTCCTTTCTTTTAATTCTATCAACCCCTAAAAACCCATGCTCAAAAATCGAGAAAAATCGAAATTAAAATCATACTTTAATCTATCCCCGATTTTAGTAAAAATACTTCCCAACATTTAAAATTTTCAATTCCAATGCCTATTGACTATTTAGAATATTTAAGTATCAGGTTGTATCGATCCCAAAATTTCTGAGTAAAAATTGAATATTTTACAGTTCAGCTAAAACTAAATCACTATTCACGTGACAATGCTGTAAAAATCTTAACTATCATTTTTAACCATCTAAATAACTTTATTTTCACTTCAAATTTTTCTCTAAAATTATTTTATGATTAATACTATCATTCAGTGAGATTAGTGTGATACAGATCTCGAAAAATACTATTCACATATTGAAAAATACTATTCATAACACCAGAATTTTTCGAACATTACATGTTTTAATACTTGTCAACCATATCACCAATAGTTGGTAAAAGAGATGAGGGAAATAAAAATTAGAGATCTATATTGTGTAATATAAATTTTTTCTGGGTACTAACAAAAAAAACAAAATATAAGCACAAGGTACAAACAGTTTAATTATTATTAATCAAATGGATGTAAAAAGAAATCAAAACCAAGAGATTTTAACACTATATCCACTGGTATTTATTTATTATCCTCTTTGTATTCTTTACCCTCCTCATTATTAATATAATAAGCTTTATCAATATGTAAATAAATTCAAAGTATCATTCTAAATAATATCCTCATAGAAGTACTTCTTAAAAGCTTCCATATGAAAAACCTGCAAGCATATTGCTAGAATCAAAGATCCATCTCCATCACGACTTGGCAAAAGCAATGAATCTCCATCACTATCATGAGGTCCTGGTCCCATATAAATCTCCTTTCCCCATCCAAAATCAAGACCATACATTGGGAATGTTAACCAGCTAACAACTCCAATATTAGGGTTATCATCACATTCTAGCACATCAAGGTCTTGAAACTTTGTCAAATCTTTTTGATCTTTCAAGAAATCAATAGCGGATATAATGTACTCATTCGTAACCTTCTCGATTGCCTCTCTTATTTTACTCGAAGCGTATCCTAATGGCCTTGACACCAACTTTCTTGAGGTACTTGTAACAATGACATTAAGAGCGGCATTGCCAAAATAACCAGCAGGCAAAGGAGGTTGCATTCGTTTTCGCAAATCAATGCTGATAGGTAAAGCTGTTGGTTGCTCAGGTTTATGTCCTCTAGCTTTGCAAGCACATCGCCATACATGTCCTGTTAAGGTCTCATACCGTGTATACCCACGCTCTTTGTCTAAATTCCTCCCTTCATTAGCCTTTTTCTTCAGTTTCTCTACTTGTTCTTTTGTTATCCTCAACATGGCTACAGTTGTTTTGTTTGTTCTCCCCTTCAAACTATTCGATTCCCCTAGCACTGATAGTAGAAGGTTGAAATCTTTTTGATCAAACAATGACTTAACTACTGGAGAGTCCCCAGCTCGCAACACCTTTCGATCGAGAAATGGAGCTTGATTTAATGGTTCTCCAAGCGCAATTCGTGCCCATTCACAAATAAAATGGAATGAACTTTGCCCATCAGCAATAGCATGAGATATACTTATGCTAAGGCTGATAGCACCACATTGGAACTTGGTTAATTGCACTAGTAATAGTGGCAATTCATGTATAGGAGCTGAGTAATCCACATGTGGAACTAAGCATTTGTAATTCGGAGAAAGCGAAAGGTCACCTAAATCCTCCAACTGTGATTGAGATTCAGCTTCAATGATTAGCGCACCCATGGAATTGCACTCCAGCTCAAGACGACCATTGCCTATCGAATGTAAACGACCAGCAAGTGGATAAAATGACACTAATGCACGACTTAGTGAATCTTTGAGGGTATTGACCATGGCATCGGATGGTTTATGCCACATTGATGATGGCTTGTATATGTAAATTATGGGCAAATGAATCATGCCTGCAATTTGATCCCATTCAGAAAGAGAGAGACGACCTAGTTTTGTTGGCTTACTTGGTTTCACTAAGTGGGAATTCTTTATAGTAACCTCCATTTTCGTTTTCGTAGGAATATAGATTGCCAATAAAATATTGTGTATAGAAGGTATTTTATAAGTGTAGAAGTTGAGATTAATTTTTTTTTCTTTTTTTTTGCATATGTCATAAAAATCAATTTCACATGATTTGAAATAGTTCATTAAAAAGTTGATTTTAAGGACATTATAAAAATACAAGGGCATGATTTTGTACGTATTTTGATTTAAAAATCTATATGCGCATCCATAGTTGTGCATGACATACAAAAGAATTACTATAAAATATGAAAAAAAAAAAATATATATATATATATATATATATATTTATAATTATTCATAATCTTTTTTGTCTTTTCTTTGCTTAAAAAAAATTACTTGTTTGCTAAACCTTTATTTAAACTCAAAAAACAAATTGAACCCTTTTTGTTCTCTATATAAGGTAATTGAATTTTTAGTAGATCAACTGTGAAGTTTCCTTTAGTAAAGTGAAAATACATTTGACTCGAGGATTTATTTTTCTCTCGTGACAATCATCTTAGTGAATATATTTTGTAAAGAAAAATAATTATACAACAATAATTATTTCATGCACAATATAATTAATAGTTGATTTAAAGCACATTGTAAGTTACAATTAAATTAGTTCATAATTAAATGCAAATCAT
>CANXYI011249489.1:0-11238 GCA_948208565.1 Hura crepitans | reverse complement strand
TTTCTTTTCCTTTCTTCTTTTTATTTCTTTCCTTTGTTTTTCTTTTTCTCTTTATTTTATATATATAGACACACACACACACATGCGTGCAGATAAATGTGGCTATCATGTTGTGTTGAATAAATTATCTTGGGCTAAAATACCCTTTACCCTATCTTTTTTTTATTTGTTTTTAATTACGCCTTTCTTTTCTCTTTCTATTTCCTCATTAATTTTATAAATTCTCTTGATCTCTAAAAATTTCGATTTTTATCCCAAAATTCTCCTCAGAATATCTAAGTGTCGAGTTGTGGAATTTTTGATTCAATCTGATAAGAAACTTAGGAATTTCGATTTAGCTTAAGAAAATATCAAACTACCATAAAAACCTTCCTCATAGTTTTTAGCTCACTTACTACCCTTATTTTCCTTCCAAATTATGCCCAACATAATATTTTAAATTATCCTTCCATTATATCCATTTAGTGTGTTTCAAGTCTGAAAGCACTATACACAAACCTGAGATTTTTGAACATTACACATTGTCACTTGGCTAAGCCTAGCTTAACAACTATTTTCTTTTATCATTTTTTTAATGAATTATGATGTATGTTTAGAGGTAGACATAAAATTAGCTAAAGAGTGAGACCAAAATTGATACATTCAAGAATGTAAAAAATTTTAATAGGATTAAATTAAAAAATAAGAAATTAACATGTACTAAATTGCAAGTTAACCATAAAATTTATATTATCATAACCAAACTTTATAAGAGAAAAAATAGAGATTATCGTTCTTCCTATCAATATTACATGGATCAACTTTAGTTGGGGTGTATAGGTTTTGAGATCTAAAAAATTAAAACATTAATAATGGAAAATTGAATCTTAAAACTCGACCTAGGATCTACCATGTCAACTAATTTCAAAAATCAAGAAGAAAAGTAGCAAAAATTTGTTATTTGCTTGATTTTATCTTTTTATTGTAACTTTTCTTCTTGCAAAGTTGTCACAAAACCATGACAATCCAATTGGAGAGCCTCTAATAATAACCCACATGGAAAAAAGTTTTAAAAACTCTCCAAGAGCTTAAAAAGTAAAAGGAAAATTCTACAGGCTAGTAGGGTAAAATTCGACTTGTGTTTAATGTGTAGAAGAAATTATTTTTGCTTCAAATGGCTACAAAAAATTTGGCTATATGGTCTATTATAAAGTCTCTAACCTAAACCTAATTTTATTAGGTTAGATTTGATCCCTTTTAAATTTTGAAAGGGCTAATAAAGTGGTTGAACCAGCTAATTAGAACTAGGCTAATTTTAGGCCCAATTTTTGCATTATATGCATAGGACTCATTTTACTAAGCCTTATATGTATTTTTTTCTTGGTTTTTTATTTTCTTCTTCATTTTAAAATTTCATTGAAATCTCATGCCATTTAATATCATGTCATTTTTATATTGATACCTTTTTCTCTTATATGTGTGACCTATTGAGTGTCTATAACAAACTTGGTAGTATAAAATGAATTAGAGTCCTAGATGAACAAGAATTCTGTGGTCTAAATCATTATTGATTCTCAATCAATAAATTCAGTATTGTAAAAGTCAAGAGAGGCATCTAGCCAAGCATTATGACTACCCCCAAGCTATTAAAAAGTTGGTGCTTGACTATAACCTTTCCATAGACAACTACCATGCAATAACTCCTTTCACTATTCTTTATCTCATTTAGGTTTATGTATAAACTTATGTCAATGCATGTTTGATTGATTTAAGTAAGATCAAGCCCTAAATATATTTCTTATTATATCTTGATTCTTTGTTCTTAAAACATATTCATGAATCTCATTTACATATACATATTACTCAGCTTTATATTAAGAAAAACTTAACTAATCTTCACCCAAAAAGGGTTCAGAATCAAATCTTATTTATACCCTTTTAATATGTCATTTTTAATTCCAATGTTTATTAATCCATTTTCATTCAATCACATTTTAAAATTAAATAATTCATTACACCTTTGCAAGTTATTAAAAGTAAATTACATAAAATAAAATCACATACATCCCTAAAGGTAAAATAAAAATAATCATCCAAAATGCAAGTTGTTGATTTAACTAACTATAATCTAACAACTATTTTAAGATTCCCTAAAGAAATTCAGATTAGTTGCCCAACCCCAAAGATAAAGATTGGCCTTCTTAAAATTCATTTTAAATTGTGACTTTCAATTAAGGAAAATTTAAAACTCATTTTATTAAAAAAAACCATTTAGTTATCTATAAAAATCTTTAATGTTAAGTTAATTTTATCATGTAAAATAGTTTTTTACTTAATAATTACAACATAAAAAAGAATTAATAATTCAAAGGCCTTGTTAGAAAGTATAATCTCTAAAAAAATTAAACAATTAAATAAAAATATATTAGAAAATAAAAAAAGAAAGAAAATAAACTGCAAGTCTTATCATCATCCCAATCATAAATCTTAGTAACTCATTAAGCACAAACAAACTAAGGGCATAATATGGTATAAAAGAGAGAGCTAAATAAATATAATAAGGATTAATCAAGAAATAGAATTCAAAAACTATCCAAAATACATGTTTGCACGAACATAAAATAACAAAGATATGTTCATATGGATGTTAAGACCAAAATGAACAAAGCATGTTTATTTATATGTGAATCTATAAAGACCAAGTTCATATAAACATGGTAGACATAAAAAAACATTCATATAGAAAATAATAAAAAATAAAAGCAGGGTGAATTATTAGCAATCTTATTGTAAAGAAATAAATATGAGAAGGTATAAGAAAACAACTTTAGAACCTACAAACTTAGATATATAGAGATTAAATCCACATCAATTTAGAAATATGGGAAATTTGAAATTAAATATGTTTAAATTCATATGGCCAAAGCTCAATAAAGATTTCATTTGCAAGGTTTTTATACATATAATTACAAATAAAGACCTAAAAAGGTCATGTCCACTCGGACATCATAGAATAATAAAAAAAATAATGTAAAATAGAAGTTATATTGTAAACAATCAATATAACTATGAAAATGAAATAATTATCAATGGGATCTCTAACTAGGTTATGTAAATCTCTTCTTAGGCATAAATATCTTGCAAGATTCACTTAACCATCATCATGATCATATATCCATAAAAAATAAGAATAAGTGAATATAAGTCCTTAGAAATTACCTATAAGGAATGTAATAGAGTGAAAGAATGAGGTTTCTTGATTATGGAATCAATTGAAAGCTAACAATATTTCAAAATGTGTTTTAGTTGGGTAAGAGTGTTGTCTGACTTTTTCTTGATAGTTTTCTTAAGACTTATCCCCACATTTATCGAGAATTTTTGAGGTGAAATGGGGCAACAAGAATTCTAAAAAAGAAAGAAGTCCATTTTTCTCGAGTTGGCTAAATAGGCAACTTTTGTGCTTCTAAAAGCCACGATATCCATTAGTGAGAACATGGTTTAAAGCAAGTATATCTATACAAACATGAAAAGCCAATAAAAGAAAATAATGTCCATGTGAACATATTGTGAGGGTAATGATGTTTTACGAACTTAAGAGATATGGTTTGTGGATCTTTCACTCTTTTACACTTTTCTTATGATTTTGATGATCATCACTGAACTCTAAACCTAAGGTGCCATGTCCATGCTAACTGTCACAATGATGGACATTATTAAAACCCTTTCTCTAAGCAAATTTAGGGAAGAAACTTTTTAAAAGGAAGATCTCCCTAAAGGTTTTATTGTTATAGCTAATGTGAAAGAAACATTAAAAAATCAAATGGGAAATAAGGCATTCATTCAAATATCTACAATTGCTTATTACTTTAGGCATTCCTTAGATCTTGCACTAGAATTTGAAGGAATTAAGGGCATTAAGTTGGTTTTCTCAAGTTAAGCATAATGGAATTTTAAAATTTTTAGAGAAAACTAAGTAATGATAATGAATCTGAAAGTATCAAAATTGATTACTAATTGATAGATTAGTAGCGTATAGAATAATTATTATTAATAACTTGAAACTAAAATTCCATTTCAATTCTCTTCCCACTAGATTATCATAAACCATAGTGATCCACTCTAGGAACATCTCCAAGGTATCCACATAAGAAGGAGAGGAGAAGGTCAATGTGAATTGCTAGAAACTAGTAAGTAGTTCACACGGATGGAAGAAGAAGAAAGAATTTTGAAATTTGATGGCTAGTTCTATAGGTTTTTGTCACTTATACATCTCCCCTAGTGGCTAATTTTAAAAGGGTCTATTTATATTATTTTTAACCCTATTTAGGTTAAATTTTAATGTTTAAAATCTAACATAGACCAACCCATAACACCTATTCGAAATGGGCTCCCTAGGCCCTATGCGTATAGGCCTAATAATGGGTTTAAGTGTATAGTTGCACATGGCTTGATGGGCTAAACTTATGTGGCTCATCAAGGCCCATAAATAATTAGGAAGTGGTTTAGTTTGAAATCTCTTTTAACTTTTAAAAGATTTGTAAAAATCAGACCCTAAAACTACTAAGAACTAGGCCCAATTTCTAAAAACCCTAATTTCTAGATTTTATTCTACAATTAGGCTCTAAGCCCAATTGCTCTTTATTTCTCTTTAATCCATCTTATAATAATAATTTCATATCACAAGGCCATTTAAATTCTTTGAATCTCATCACACTTCTTTTAGTGTGTGACCTTATGGGTTTTCGGAACACATTGGCATTATATGGTGAATTAGAGTTCTAATCTAATCAAGACTCTTATGGTCTAATCTAATTGGGCCCACAATTGATTCCTAATCAATGAATCACTTATGTACAAGTCTTGAGTTGAGTCTTGGCTAGACATCAAGACCACTCAAGTGCAAAAAATGTCAAGTGATTTAACTTAATCCTTCCATATCTAGTTACTACGCAATTTGTCTTTTCATCATACTTTATCTCATTTAGGTTTAAGTATGGACTTGTTTTAACTCAATACTTAATTAAGTCTAGTTTAGGCCTAAAAATGTTAGTTCTAATATTTGTTCCTTTATTTCCAAAATGCCCTTATGAATCTTATTCACACTTGCATTTCACTTTGGCCAAAGATTCTCAGAATAAAGATATATTCGAACAGTGAGATAAACTCTCTATTATAATCTGAAGTGATGAATCCTCAATTGATAACTCAACTACCTTTAAGTATCTTGGCCTATACCCAATCACCTAGCTACATATAATCATGGTAATGTAAAAGCACTAGAGTCAAAGTATAATTCTTAATACTTAAGATAACCTTAGTGACCTCAAGTAAAAAGATAAATGCATAACTAATATGATGAGATTGTTTCACTAACATAAATTATGTATCCATAAGAATATATCATGTGACAACCCTTAGCCTATCCGATAATTGGACCTGAATAAAGAGCAATACACAATGCATTATCCAAATTATTTAACCTTTTCTTATTATTAAACATCAAAGTAAATTAAAACCTTTTTAAAAACCTTTGATTAAGTATTAAATCGTGAAATTCTCGTTTAAATAAAATTTTGGGTTTTTATTTTTTGAGCCATTTCAAAAATCCTTGTGTTGAAAATTTGATAGCATAACAGCTATACTGGGACACTATCCCAAAATGAATAGTAACCTTGTATAAGAAAAAGCACTTCTATACTCAACAAATCTCAATTCCCAACTTCTATGATCCTCTGATCACTCCAAATTGTCCAACAACTCAAAACATATTCCATGGAATAAGAAGAGATATCATACAAGCATTAAAAATAAATTTAAAAATTTATTTAAAGGTTACAAAATGATTCACAAATTCAGATTAGGCCTAATCCCTCATAAGCTACATATGAGTGTCTCTATACAATTACATCACATAATTATATGAATAGAACAATAAAATACCACAAGTGTTCTATAATAGCTATTGAGGCTTTGACTCTAATCTGGTTCTTATACCTACACATCATAAAAACAAACGATGCACTAAGTAATTGTAATCAAAGTAACTTGAATAATTATTCCATCAATTACCATGCATAAAAGTAACAAATCACAATTATTCAACTTGCATGATATACAAATATTAAACATATTGTGTTTATGTAATTCATCATAATAAAAACATAGGAAGTTTCCAAAACATATAACCATGCATTAACCATCAATAGTTCATGTCATGGAGTTCATTTTTTAAGTTCAATTAATATTAGTTTATTATACCCATATTCAAGAAAACATCAATGCTAAAATGGATAATAGGGGTCTTGATAGACCACTAAGGCCCTTAGGACCACATAAGCCTAGATGAATCAGACCCAAAAGTCAGAACATTAGACCCAAAGGTCAGCACGCATCAAACCCAAAGGTCAAAAATCAACATAAGACCCATAGGTCACAACATCATAATATGAAATTTTAAGCATTGCAACCCAAAGGTTATACAGGTACAGAAGTACCCTAGCAACTCCTATTAGCTCCAGTTGATAGGTTAACCTATCCAACTAGGTTGTTTACTCATATAGGTTACTAACCATCTTAAAATTTTAGCTTCACCTTACTTACATGGCTTAAAGTAGATTATAGATTTTTTTTTTTGGCTAACGGATGACCAAACAGGGAAAAATGTATCAATGAGATATACATTTAACTCACATGTTCATATTACATAATGTGTGCGCATACATTCTTCGTTTACATAATCATGTCACAAGCTTTCATAACATGGTATAATAACATAATCATAATATAATGTTCACATGACTAACATCATAGCATAACATGCCCTATCCATTAGGGCATGCTAGTCCTTAGAATGCAAATACATACATCATTTAACATTATAAATTAGCATGATCATTATTAAACTATAAAGTAACCTTGTCACCCCATTCATTCGGCCAAAGTGACATTAATGGATATAATACGCTTACATACCACTAGCAACATAATTTGTAACACTAAAAAATCTCGGTGTTATAAATGTACTTTTTGAGACGTGAATAGTATTTCTCGAGACTCGAGTCGCACTTATCCTATTGAATAAAAGCATTAGTCATAATATAATTTTGGGTAAAATTTGGAGTAAAAACAAAGTTATTTAGATGGTTAAAAATTATAGTTAAAATTTTATAGTAGTGTCCTATGAATAGTGACCTAGTTTTAGCTAAACTATAAAACATTCAATTTTTGCTCAAAAAATGTTGGGATCCATGTAAACTAATACTTAAATAATTCAAATAATCCATTGGCATTGGAATTGGAATTTTTAAATATCGAAAAGTATTTTTACTAAAATTAAGTATGGATTGAAGTATGTTTTTAATTTCAATTTTCTCAATTTTGAGTACGGGTTTCTTAGAGTTGACAAGTCTTAATGCCATAATTTTATGGGGGTATTTAGAGTGTTAATTGAAGGTTAAATTGGGCATGAATAATTAAAATAAAAGAAGAGAAAAAGGGACTTAAATGTTTTATATATCAAACGTCTTTAATGGCCATATCCAAATCATTCGGCAATCATAGAGATGCAACCTCAATCAAACATCATTCATAGTTGCGATGCATCATGAAATATAATTGATATGAAATCAAACATTCCACATTATAACAAACCAAGCTTGTTACATAATAATATTTACTCTTTTAGGACACCAAAGAATGCTCTTAAGGCCATTTGGCCACACCTTCACTTACACTCTCAACATTCAATTGCTCACTTTCCATGCACTAATACTTGCTCCCAATGTTATTTAGCCATATATAAACATATTTTCCCTTTTAAGTATACATAAACACATCACACACCCACACATGCCATATAAACCATTTGGCCACCATGTAAAAAACACATGCCACATTCATTCAAGCTTTTCTAAGGTCATATTGCCATAACATAAAATTAGAAAACACGATTCCTTTGCAATTAATGCCATTTATACATTTTCCATAGACATATACATACACATTTTGTTAGGGCACATATATAATTTTCACAATTCACTCTGATTACACTTAATTTGGGTTCAAAATATGCCCAACAAACTTGATTAAGCCTTCTCCCTGCCTTTGTCTTTCTATTTGTCGCTTGGCTCTATAAACAAAAGTAGGCTCATTATGGAAAAATCCATCTAAAATCAAATGTACATCAAAAATCAAATTAACTTCATAAACGCTCTCTTGGACACTTAGGGAACCTTAGAAAAATATCAAATTTTGAAAAACTCACCCAAAAAAATCATGTTACTATTCACCTATAATTCTAACCATGAAAATGCTTAGCTATTTCTTGTATTTCTTGCTTAGAAAGGTCTTTAAGGGTTATGAAGGGTTAGATTAAGGAGTCGAATGCTCCAATTTTAGGCTTAGATTGAAAGGAGAAAGAGGAAAAAATAGAGAAACCTCTCTTGCCAATGGTGTTGGCTCAAGATAGAAGGAAGAAGAGGAGGAAGAGGATGCACTATTCCAAGGTTGACTCTATTAAATCAATTTTGACCATTTTATATGTCTTAATTTTTAGAAAAAAAAAATCCTCATTCTCATTTTAAATCAAATTCTCCCTTCTCCTTACCCCAGATTAACATCCCATAAACCCCTAAAATCATATAAAACCAAACCCCATAAGCCTTTAAAAACTCAGGCTCAAAAACTAAGAAAAATCGATTAAAACATAACTTTTTAACTTTACTTGATTTGGTAAAAATACATCCCGATATCCAAAAATTCCAATTCCAGTGTTAATAGACTATTTAGAATATTTGAGTATCAAGTTGTATCAATCCTAAAATTTTCTAAGCACAAATTGAATATTTTATGATTCAACTAAAACTATATTACTATTCATGTGACACTACCATATAAATTTATTGTCATTTTTAACCATCTAAATGACTTCGTTTTCACTTTAAAATTCACCCAAAATTATACTATGATTAATACTTTCATTCAGTAAGATTATTATGACTCAGGTCTAAAGAAAAATTATTCACATCTCGGGAAGTACTATTTATAACACCGAGATTTTTCAAGCATCACATCTCACATTAGGTCTCTAATGAACTTGTCTCTCAAACAAGCATCCACATGTTACCTCAAAAAATCACCATGTTTACAGAGAAATACTATTTGACTAGGTCAAAGAGCACAACATGCATTAGTCTATCCGTATTAACAATGTTCCATCTTGTCAATACTATGACTAGGGATATTTTTGGTATTTCACATTTGCATGCAATAAGAATCTCACATCATGAACACTTCATGATTCCTTTTGCATTGTGAAAGAATACTAGGGACTTTATTACACAGTTTAAGATCACATCAAATAAAGGAGTTAATGTAAGCAATAATATAATAAAGAATGTCTTTTATTATAAATGAATGTTAATTATGTATACAAAATGTCCCTGTTAGGTGTGTGCTTTAGGACATACAACTAACACATTAAATATGCTGAAAAATTTGTTTCACTACATGCAAGTCATGCTTTTAAAGTAACTTACTATTATATATTAACTATAATTACCTTTGTACGTATTTCATAAATTACTGATTGGTATTTCCTTTTCTCCTTTTTAAAGTGTCTAATTAGCCAACATATTAAAGTGTTATGTCACAAGCACTTTGAAGCTTCTAGGGCTAATTAGAAAGCACTTCAAGTAAAGGAGAAAGAGCTAAAAGAAGCAAAGAATCTAATTGCCTCTAAAGCAATAGAAAATGAGGCAATGCAAAAGCTTAAGTTAATTTTAGGCCAAGCTGTAAGGAATCTCTAGATCTTGAAAAGAACTCTAATTTGGAGGCCAAATCCAAATTTGAATTAAAGGCTAAGCAAAAATAAATTATCAATGAGCTCGAAGGTGTTGTCAATACCATGCAATTCTTTATTCAATAAAACTTCAAAAAAAATGCCAATAAATATATTTCTCTTAGGTTAAAGAACTTAAGCTTCCTGATAAGGATGAAAACAGTCACTCTTCCTCCTTTCCCCTCTAATCTTGATAAATCTAAAGATCAAACCAACATTAGATTTGATACCAACAAGTAGTTTATTTTATTGTATTGTGCTTCTTCTTTTTTCTCTCTCTCTCTCCTTATAAATTGTTGTAAATAATCTTTTATTAATTAAATCCCCATTCAAAATATTCCATGTATGGAGGCTTTTGTTTTATGCTTGTGTTTTTAGGTACTTGTTATTCCTTTTCTACCTTTTGTAATCAAACTATTAGAAGTCTTTATTTGATCATGACAGATGTTAAAGTTTTTGTTGAAGTTTCTTTTCTTTTCCTCTTTCAATGAACGTCTCTTTTTTATTTGTTATTAGTAATCCATTTTGACTTTCTCTTATTTAGGTTTCGTTTCTCTTATGTAAACTTTTCTACGGTTTTTATTTTGCTTGATAATCCCTTTTTTTTATTTTAATTTTTGTTTTTTTAATATTTTCTTTTTTAACTTTTTTTAAAAAGCGCCCCCCCCCCCCCCTCCCCTTTTTTTCTTTCTTCACTCCTTTATTTATTTTATGAAGTATTAATGACTTATGCCAAATTACTTTTTTGATTTTTTACTTATGTGTTTACATGATTCACTATGCCAAACTTTTACACTGATTTAGTCACAAGATTCATTTAAATAAAAAGAGCAACTTGATCTTTTGTGGGAACTATGTGTCCAAACAAGCATTAAAAAACAACAATTCTAAGTTTGTATTTACAGAATCAAATTATTATGTGAAATTTTATGTTAAATTTGTATTTAAATGGATAATAATATGTTTATCATACAAAGCTTTTAAACTTTTAAAATTTCAATTTTATTGAATGATCTTTAGCAATTTGCTTACATTATATACTTTTAACTTTGACTTATACTATGATCAATTACTCGATTCAGTTTACTACACTTTACTATGCAAATATTTTTTTAATGCTTTCAAGGTTTCAAGTTCTTGAAATTTCTTTGCACTCTATTGTTTGTAACTTATATGTTACTAAGCTAATGATTTTTTATACAATATAGAGTCCTTCCTAGTTATGTGTTAATTTGCCTACTCTAGCAATGCCTTGGCTTATTATCAATGTTTTAAAAACCGAACCGGATAAAGAACCAGAGTGTCAACTGGGTCATGATTCAATCGGATTTTTTCTTTTTTTTATTATAATTATTTACATAAAAAATTTAAAATATAATGTGATTGATAATATATAAAAAAGTAAAAATACATTTAAAAAT
>CANXYI011249279.1:0-10633 GCA_948208565.1 Hura crepitans | reverse complement strand
GTAAGACTAGTAGCTTATTGGTTACTATTGCCACTAGAATTGCAGTAGATTTATGATGTGTTCCATGTCTTGATACTGAGGTGATATAGATCTAATCCTTCTCATGTGATATGCGAAGAAAAAAACCAAGTACAGCTAAATCTAAGGTATAAAGAAAAACTAATGCGAATACTAGCCAAAGAAGTCATAGAGCTAAGGAACAAATCTATGCCTCTAGTGAAAGTGTTATAGAGACACCATAGGGCAGAAGAGGCTACCTAAGAAGGCAAAGAGTAAATAAAGGCTTATATTCGCCAATTGTGTCCAATAGATAAATTTTGAGGACAAAATTTCTTAAAAGAGGAAAGATTGTATTGCTAGAGAATTTAGGTTTTATGAATAGCACTTCTCGAGGCATGGATAATGTATCATAGTATTTAGGGCATCATGTGATGATTAAGGGAGAAATACTAGTTATAAAACTTTGACAAGCTAGAAAATGAGGAAAATGAAATAATTAAAACTTTTAGCAAAACTACTAAATCACTTCATGCTGAGATCTAATTAATAATGACATTTGTTGGCACTATGCTAAAAGAGGCTCAGGATGTGCTCGGACGGACCTAAAAATAGCATATCCTAAATGTAAAAAATTCTAAATAATCCAATGGTAAAGGAATTAATTTTTTTTAAGGTCGATTGGTATTTATTCAAAATTTTTTAGTTATGTGAGTAAATAGTTGACCTAATTCCTTTTGGAGTTTTCATAGGAGATTTTAGGGATCCCTAAATTTGCACTTTTGGGAACTTTTGGCACTAAAAACATAAAGTTTTTAGGTTGTGAACATTTAATTTAAACTTTTAAAGTTTAAAATGAAAATAGGATTAATACGAAACATTGGATTGACATGTTGTGAGAGCTTTTACCTGATTCGATCACTGAACTCGTTTAAGGGATATGGACACAACTGGTATTGATCTCATATACATGTTTTCACAAAACAAATATCATTTTAAAAAAATGATTCATATTCAATAGTTGTCAAAAATGAGGAAAATAAAAAATCTTTTTCTTTGGTTCACTATTTAGACCTTGTGTTGAAAATTTTGGCAGCATAACAGTTATCCGTGCATAAACCCTAAATAGAAACATGTTAATTAAAAGCACTTCTATAGCAAATTAGCTCAAAACAACCTTTTTTGTTTCCATTTGACATTCTAAACCAATCTCATCAGCCAATAACATCACAACAATAACTACAAATTTGTACAATCATTATATACATCAAACCCATTCTCAATTACTAGTTAAAATTATTTATATAGACATATTTAAAACATAATTACAATATATGTTAGGCATATTCCTTTGTATAAGAGTGCTTTAGTATATATATATCAAGTAACCATACTAAGAACAACTTTTGTACCAAAAATGATCTTCTTGCAAAATGGTTTCTAGTTTAAGGCTATGTACAATCCCTCTTGCCTTGACCTACGCATCACATAAAAATGACACGATAAGCAACTGCTTAGTGGTGTATTTGAATTAAATTATGTTTACATCCTTATATACGTTTATATACAAGCATATCAAATATGCACATATCCATAGATATAAAGCACATGAGTGTGTCTATTGTGTGAGTGTATGAATCCAATGTGCATATATTCCTTGTCATATGTGTTGTGAATACAAAGTACACTAATTATGCAAAATCATAAAGGACCATGTATTACATTCATTTTAATAATCATGTTGATGTAATAAGCATTCACTATATTTCCACATATAATCTCACATTCAAATAAATGTTTTATCATCATGTTCCCATACCTAAAAGACAACAAATAATTACAAGTTATCGGGATCTTAATTAGAACGATCATATACATAGTTGTTTAGCAGCTAACATTTTAGATCCTATAATGCCTGCAGCCACCTAATTGCTTGAAAGCCAAATGTAATTACTCACAAGCCAAATAGTTGTGCAGTGGCCTTATAGACCCTATGACGACTGCACCCACTTAGTTGCTCGAACACCAAATATAATTACTGGCAAGCCAAAAAGTTTTACGATGGCCTTATAGACTTTACAATGACTGTACCCAGCTAAATTAGGCACTGAGGTACCCTAGCAGCTACTATCTATCCTTAGTTGACTGGTCAAACTGTCCAATCTAGGTTGTTTAATCATATGTGATAATGTCTTGTGTTATCATGTTCTCATTTATTTGACAATTTATACTACCACATTTTGGCTATGATACTCAAAATATCATTATGTTAATCACATACATTACCACTCATTATTAACCAACACTAGATATTACATGTCCTAATGTAATAAGTTACTGAAATAAGTAGCAATGTAAAGTAAATATGCATCATTTATGACCAAACATATTATTAATTAATGAGTTTCACAAAATGCACCTCTTAACATATTACACATACACACTATTTATATTAAATTCTTTATGTACTACACAAATTAATCTAAATATACTTATAACGGTCACCAAATACACCAAGAAACACCACTCATTACTTCTTTTTCTCTTTCCCCTTCTCTTTATCTTAACACATAATACACATAATGCTTAAAAACTTGTATAAAATAAACCATAACTTGAAAATGAAAACACAATTTTCCATAGTTACTTTCGGTCCCCAAGGCATATTATAAAAAATAAAAACTAAAAAAATCACTAGAAACAACCTTGGTCACTATTGACACTAATCATAAAATAAGAAAAAAGTCCATAATTTTTCTTGCAATTTGTGCCAAATTAAGGTTTTAAGACTGCAGAAGCATGTATTATGATGAAATTTCAAAGAAAATGGACTTGTGTTAGAGAAAAATGAAAAAAATGTGGGGGAGAGGGCTCTTGAAGCCATTGGCCATGGGAGAAGGTGAGGAAGATGAATAAGAAAAATGACAAATTTCACTTTTAACCCATTTTTTAATAAAATATTTATTCCCCTTTTTCCTTCAAAAATTTAAAAAAAATGTTCCTTATGGTTAAAAATTCTCCAATTTTACCAAAAAATAAAAAATGTCATGTTTAACATCCCTCTAAAATTTTAGCCTAAAATTCTAAGAGAATCATTAAAATCGTAACTTTTAATATTACATGATTTTTGAAAAAAATACTTTCCAATCTTGAAAAAGTCAAATTCTAGTGCCATTAGCCTAGTTAGAATTTTTAAGTATCACGTTATATCTTTTTCAGTTTAGTTTGAGCAAAAATAAAATATTTTATGGTTCAACTTTCACTATGGCACTATTCATTAGACATTAGTGTGAAAACTTTAACCTTTCTTTTAACCTCCTTAATAACTTCATTTTCACTAGAAATTTCACCCATACTTTTTTTTATTATTGATACTTTCATTTAGCAATGTCAGTATAGCTTGGTTCTCTAGATTATCGAACACTCCTATGAAAGTACTATTCATAAATCAGAGGTTTCTGAGGCATTACATTTCTTTCCCTCTTAAAAGAAATTTCATCCTTAAAATTACCTTATATGAATAGCTATTAAAACTATTATGCCACATAATCCTCTCTTTCCTATTTAAATTCCTCAATTACATGATGTCTCCATAAGAATTTTACAAGTGGCACTAACTTACTTCGCAGGTCTTTCACTTCTCTAGCTAAAATCTACACTAGCACTTCTTCATAAGATAGATCTAGTTGGGTCTTCACTTCTTCTGATGATAGTATATGTATTAGATCTAATCTATATCTCTTGAGCATAGATACTTGAAACACATCATGTATCCACTTATGTTTGGGTGGCAAAGCTAGTCTATAGGCCATTAGTCCCACTTGCTCTATAATTTCATATGGTCAATGAATTATGGACTCAACTTTCCCTTCGTGCCAAATTTTAACACTTTTTTCCATAAAGATACCTTGAAAAACACCTTATCCCCCACATCATATTGAATGCCCTTCCTTTTAAGATCTGCAAATGACTTAAGTTGATTTGACACTACTTTTAATGTATCTTGGATGATTCTCACTTTCACTTGTGCATCTTTAATCAAATATGGCCCCATAAGCTTATGCTCGCTTAACTTACTCCAACTCAAAAGAGTATTACATTTTCTTCCATATAAGACTCTATAAGAAGCCATGTCTAAGCTCACCTAATAACTATTATTGTAAGCAAACTTAGCCAAGGAAAGATAGTGATCCCAATTTCACTTAAACTTGATTGCACAACTTCTTAACATGTCTTCGAGCACTTAGATAACTCTTTTTGACTGACTATCCATCTACAAATGAAATGTCGTGCTAAAACTATGTTGAGTACTTAAGGAATTATAAAGTTTCCTCGAAAATCTTCATGTAAATCTAGGGTCTCAATAAGAAATAATAGATGATGGCATGCCATGCAATCAAATATTCTCATCGATAAATTGCTTTATAAGCTTCTCCAAATAAAACTCCTACTAAACTGGTATGAATTGTGCTAACTTTGTCAATCTATCAACCACTATCAAGATTGAATCACATTTACTTCTTGTCATTGGTAGTCCAACTATAAAATTCATAATGATCCGATCTAATTTCCACTCTAATATTTTCTATAGGTTGAAGTAACACAAATAGGACTTGGTGCTTAGCCTTAACTTGCTAATAAGTGACGCTTTTTGCCACCTACTTAGTTACATCTCTCTTCATACTAGTCGAACAATAGGCTATCTTTAGATCTAGATACATCTTTGTACTACTAGGATGTATCATATATGGGTTATTATGAGTTTCATACAAAATTTGTTGTCTCAAGTCTCCCAAATCTAGCATACACAACTGATCATG
This sequence comes from Hura crepitans, assembly GCA_948208565.1. Lineage (NCBI taxonomy): Eukaryota > Viridiplantae > Streptophyta > Magnoliopsida > Malpighiales > Euphorbiaceae > Hura > Hura crepitans. Next base: position 5,816 of record CANXYI011249279.1, on the reverse strand, counting down.
ATAAAACAAATAGCTATCATCCTTGATCTCAAACTCAGAAAGCTTCCCCTTTTGAATCACACTTAGAAAACTGACAAGCCTATGATCATCCTTTTAAGCCTATTTCACTTGTTGTAGCAAACTAGGCTTCACTTGTAATTTTACTAGTAAGCCTTCATCATTTAACACCTATAATTTAACATTCATAACTTTTAAAGCTGATATAAATTTTCTATAGAGAGCATTTACTACCATATTGGCTCTTTATGGATGGTTGTTAATAAGTCAATCATAGTCCTTTATTAACTCTATCTATCTCTTCTATCTGAGGTTTAACTCTTTCTATGTGGAAAGATACTTTAAACTCTTATATTCAGTGTAAACATTGCATTTCTCCCTATAGAGATAATGCCTCCAAAACTTTAGAGCAACACCACTACTACAAGCTCTAAATCATGTCTTAGATAATTCTTTTCATATGGTTTCAACTGTCTGGATGTATAAGCAATAACCTTGCCTTCTTACATAAGGACACATCCCAACCCATTCAGTGAAACATTACTGTAGATAAAAAAATATTTCCCTGATTTTTGTTGTACTAGAATTGGATCTTCTGTTAACATCCTTTTAAGCTTTTCAAAGCTTTTGTGATACTTGTTATCCTAATCAACCTTAATGTTCCCTCTCAAAAGATATGTCGTAGGGGGAGTAACCAATGAATGCCCTTTGACAAACCTCTTATAGTAGCCAACTAAACCTAAAAAACTCTTAATCTCTATGGTGTTCCTAGGTGGTTTCCACTCCATTATAGCCTTAACTTTACTAGGATCCACTCTTATGCCATTTGCTATAATGATGTGTCTTAGAAAAGACACCTCATCTAGTTAGAATTCACACTTACTGAGCTTAGCATAAAGCTTCTTATCTTTTAGCTTCTGCAAAGCAATCCCCAAATGTTCCTCATGTTCAACCTAGTTCTTAGAATAAATAAAGATGTCATCAATGAGCACTACAACAAATTGATCCAAGAATTGTTTGAAGATCTAATTTATTAGATCCATAAATGCTGCAGTAGCATTAGAAAGTCTAAATGGCATTACCAAAAACTCATAATAACCATATCTTTTTCTAAACATTATCTTTTGCATATCTGCTTCTTTAACATTCAACTAATAGTAGCCAGATTTGAGATCAATCTTAGAAAAGACACCTACTTCTCTCAACTAATCAAACAAGTCATCTATTCAAGGCAACAAATAGTTATTCTTGATAGTCACCTTATTCAACAATCGGTAATCCATACATAATCTTAGAGATCCATCCTTCTTTTTAACAAACAAGATCGAGGCACCCCATAGTGAAATACTCACTTTGATGAAACCTTTATCTAGCAACTCTTGCAATTACACTTTTTACTCCCTCAGCTCTATTAGAGCCATATCATAAGAAGTTATGATATTGGTGTTGTACTAGGTAACACGTCAATCCCAAACACTAACTCTTGATCTATCAGTAAACCAAGTAACTCTACTGGAAATACATCTTCATACTCTGATACTATTGGTATTTATCTTACCTCTTGCTCTACCTTGCTAGTATCTATCACATGTGCCAAATAATCTTGGTAACCATTCTTAATCAATCTTCTCGCTACTACTGCTAATATCATATTAAACATGTAGTCCAATCTCTAACCAACCACTATAAGTTATGACTCATCACTAGCTATAAGTGTGATCTATTTCTTTCTACTATCCATAACAACATGATACTTGGACAACCAATCCAAGCATAAAATTAGGTCAAACTCATGAAAAGGTAACTTAATGATATTAGTTGCAAACTCAAATCCTTGTACCAATAAGGGATAACCCTTATAAACTTTATTGACTATCACATGTTGACTTATCAAATTACTGACTCTAATATTAATATCAAACATCTCTAACACTAGCCCTCTATCTTATGCCCATGCAGTGCATATGTAGGATTGTGTGAAACTCAAATAAATTAAAGCTAAAGAAAGCAAATAAAAAGTTAGAATATACCTATTATGACATCCAACATGTCCACATTATCTCTCATACTGATCGCATATGATCGAGTTGGTGCTTTACCCTCTGCCTTGTCTATTTTTTAAGATTAACCCATTGGCTTGGTAGGACAATCCTAAAAAAGGTCACCTTCTATTCCATAACCGTAGCATATGTATGGCATCATAATCTAACACTTGCTCTAATGTCTCTTACCATAATGCTCAAACTATGGCACTGATGGAAATCTTGTTATAGATCTTGGAGTCCCTAACACCTATATCTACTATCTAGACTATGCTATAAACCTCTGACCTGACTTTTTAGTTTAATCTTGCCTTTAAATATATTAAGGTCTAGTTTGAGCACCCTTGCATTTTTTGTCTACTACAAGTGTAAAACTACCCTATCCCTAACCAATAGTCCTCTTCTTCTAATAACTATCTCTTTTCTCTCTCAACTTTTGAACCATCTCTACAAAATGATATTTAGCAACCAAAGCTAAAAAATCCCTTATCTTCATAAGAAGGATCTACTATATAACACCTAGATTTAGTCCTATTTTAAACCTCTTAGACCTATCTTCTTTAGTAGCCATCATTGCCTTAGCATATAAGCTAAGTCTTAAAAGCTCTTTCTCAAACTCAGATATAGATCTTTATTTTTGTCTCAGATATATGAATTCTTACCTCTTCAAGTTGAGATAATGTTCTATGATGTATTTCTTCTTGAATTCCTTGAGGAAGAAATCCGAAGTTAAATCTGCTCTATTTATATGCTCTATGATTGTCTCTTATCAATTTAAACTTTATCAACTAACAACACTATGGCATAAACAACATACTCCTCTTGGGTATAACCCAACTACTGTATATTCTTTAGAGTCTGATTTACCCAATACTCTGCTCTACTTAACACATCTCCCAACTCTCACTTAAAGAACTAAGCTCCACTCTTTTACAAGCTCTCCAGATAGGGCTTTTGAAAAACACTAAGTTCTTACTGCACCGGTAGTGGTGGGGGTGCAGTATGCACTGTAGCAATAGTAATAGTAGTAGCCACTACAGTTGCTTGCCTAACCGAATCCAATATCTCCTATAGCCATATAGGCTAACCATGAGATCTTTATGCTACATGACAAGTATCACTCCTCATAACAAACTTAGCCTTAGTAGCCTTTGGTCTAATAGTAGTCAGAGCATGGCTTTCGACCTTTTCCTTGTTAATTGGTGTAAACTGACTCATTTTAGATCTATAGGTAAGGAAAATAGATTTTAAGCCTCAATAAGTATAATTACATAATGTATACTTTTAGATCCTAAGCACTCTTCTATAACCTCTCTCTCTCTCTCTCTCTCTCTCTCTCTATATATATATATATATATATATATATATATATATCAAGGAATGCCTAAAATCGGAGCTCTAAAACTCAAATAAAGGATACACACACAACTAGTATTTGATCTCATATACATGTTCTAATTAAACAATTCTCACTTTTAAAAACATATATTACATTTAATAGTTGTCAAAAATAAGGAAAATCAAAAATCATTTTTGTAGGTTCACTATTTAGACCTTATGCTGAAATTTTTGGTAGCAAAATGACTATCCGTGCATAAACCTTAAATAGAAACCTATTAATTAAAAGCACTTTTATAGCAAATTAGCTTAAAACAACCTTCTCTAGGCCCATATGATCCTCCAAATAGGTATCATTAGCCAACAACATCACGACAATAACTACATATTTGTAAAATCATTGTGTACATCAAAACCATTCTTAATTACTAGTTAAAATTAATTATATAGACGTATTTAAAGCATATATATAATACAAGTTTGACTTATTCCTTGCTATATAAGAGTGCTTCAGTATACATATATCAAGTAACCACACTAAAACCAACTTTTGTACCAAAAATGATTTTCTCATAAAAAGTCTTCTAGTTTGATGCTATGTATAATCCCACTTGCCTTATACTACACATCACATAAAAATAACATGCTAAGTAATTGCTTAGTGGTGTAATCAAATTAAATTATGTTTATATGCTTACATACATTCATATACAAGCATATCAAATATATACATATCCACATATATAAAGCATGTGAGTATATCTATTGTGTGAGTGCATGAATCAAATAGGCATATATTCCTTATCATATGTGTTGTGAATACAAAGTACATTGATTGTGCAAAATCATAAAAGCTAGTGTATTACATATATTTTCATAATGAGGGTGATGTAATAAGCATGTCACTGTATTTTTACATATAATCTCATATTCAAATCAATATTTTATTAGTAAGTTCCTATACCTAAAGGATAATAAATCATTACTCCATATTGGGATCCTGATCAGAATGATCATGTAAATAGTTGTGCAGTGGCCCATATTTTGGACCATATGATGCCTGCACTTACCTAATTACTTGAAAGCCAAATGTAATCACTCACAAGCCAAATAGTTATGCAGTGGCCTTTATAGACCCTATGATGACTGTACATACTCAGTTGCTCGAAAGCCAAATATAATCATCAGTAAGCCAAAAATTTGTATAGTGGCCTTTTAGACCTTATGACAGCGGCACCTGCCTAAATTAGGCACCAAGGTACCTTACCAGTAGCTATTTATTCCTAGTTGACTGGTTAACCTATCCAATCTAGGTTGTCTAATCATATGGGACATTGCCTTATGTTATCATGTTCTCATTTATTTAACCATTTATATTGCCACATTTTGGCTATGATACTCAAATATTGTTAGGATACTCATATACATTATCAAGTGATAGGCTATCTCATGGATAAGTGCATCACTCACTACTTCTTTTTCTCTTTCCCTTTCTTTTTATCTGAACACAAAATATACATAATGTTTAAAAATTTGTATAAAATAAACCATAACTCGAAAACTGAAAATCGTCATTACATAATATAAAAATAAAAAGTTGAACAAACTCGCCGAAAACAACCATGGTCACTATTGATACCAATCATAAATAAGAAAATTCCAAGGTTTTTCTTTGAATTAATGCCAAAATTGAGGTTTTGAGACTATAGAAGCTTGTATTAGGATGAAAAATTAGAGAAAATCAAATTATATCTAAAAAAATGAAGAAAATATAAGGGAGAGAGCTCTTGAAGCTATCAACCATGGGAGAAGGTAAGGAAGATAAATGACGAAAATGTCAAATTTGACTTTTACCCCATTTTTTTAAAAAATATTTATTCCCTTTTTTCTTCAAAAATTCATAGAAAATAATCCATGAGCCTAAAAATTATTAAATTTTACCAAAAAATCTCAAATGGCATATCTAACTTGAACTTAAAATTTTGGCCAAAAATTCCTAAAATATTATTAAAAATTGCAACTTTTAATATTACACAATTTTTGAAAAAATACTTCCCGATCTCAAAAAATTCTAATTCAAGTGCCATTAGCCTAGTTATAATTTTTGAGTATCAGGTTATATTATTTTTAGGTCATTTTGAGCCAAACAAAATATTTTAAGTTCAACTTTCACTACGACACCATTCATGAGACATCAGTAACATCTCTTTTAACCATCATAATGACTTCATTTTCACTTAAAATTTCACCCTTAAGTTTCTTGTGATTAATACTTCCATCTAGCAGTGTCAGTATAACCCAAATCTTTGGATTACTAAACACTACTATAAAAGTACTATACTTAAATTAGGGGTTTTTGAGGTATTACACATGTGGCATAATCTGGGTTGTCCATGTGTATAATATAATTAGAGGCAAATGTGAGGGGTGTTACATGTG
>CANXYI011249270.1:0-10424 GCA_948208565.1 Hura crepitans | reverse complement strand
ACACCTTCTGCGTTAAATTCTGGAGGGAGAATGATAAAAGAGAGGAAGACAAATACAAGGACAGCTGCTCCTTTGCTATTCCGATTCCCAACGAGTGAAGGACACAAAAAGTTTTGCTAAAAGAAAATGTGCTAATTTGGTATCCCGGAGCTGATTTGCTTATTTAATTAAAATCTTTAAAATATTAGAAGATCAAATTAAAAAATAATATATTTTATTCGTAATTCAATTTTTAGAATTAAATATATACAGTAAATTCATTTTATTTAATCATTATTTATAATAAATAAGTATATCACCTTTAATTTTTAAAATTATAATTAAATAAAAATATTATTAAACGTTTAAGATAAATCATTTTCAAATAATAAATTAATAAGGTAAAATAACAATTTTGTTTAACATTCTATTTTTAAAAACAATTTTACATTTTACCTTTTTATTTTTTAAGTCTTAAGAATAAATACGAAAAATTAGAAATTTTATGGTGAATAAGTTTAAGAATTATCTTAAATTTTTTACATGTTAGTTGTCCAAACATCCGTAAATTAAATTTTCTTCAAAATAAATATATTAAAAAAAATCTCTAAATACTTACATTTTTTATATTTTTATTACTAAATCTCAATATTTTGTTATAAAATTAACACTGTATTTTTTATTATTTTCAATAATTATTATAGTATTTTGTGATCAAATAAAATTTAATATAAAAAATAAAATTAATAAAACTTTATATAAAAATAATTCTATACAATAAAATAAAATTATATAAATATAATATTAAAAATTAAAAATTTTATAATATGAAGATTAAATTAACATACTTTAGTATTTATTTAAAAGAAAATGAAATTAGATAAAAATAGGTAAATGTGCTATTTTACACTAATTTTATCAATTGGCACTAATTTACCTTACATGTTTTCAAATATTTTTATTTAATCAAAACATTTATAAAATTGAAATTAATACATCTACTTATTAACAAAATGGAAATGCCATTATAATGAATTAGTAAATCAAATTTAATTTTTCAAACATTTTGATTAAATAAAAATCTTATAAAACATTTAGATCAAATTAGCTACAAGTAAAAAATTATTAAAGATAAATAGCACTTTACTCTTTAAAAATAATTTGAAGTTTAAAAATATTTAAAAACAACTCGAATGCCTAGATAGTTTTGAATTGGAAATAAAGGATTTAAATTTTAGTTGTGGGACCCATTGTGCAAAGTGAAATAATTTGTAGGGTTGAGTAAAAAGGATTGAATCGATATTTTGGGATTATTCGGATTTGACTTGAGTTGGACTAAATTTTTTTAAAATTTTTGGTCGCTTTTTAAGTAAAACTTGAATAATTATTTTTTTAATTTTAATTTATTAATTAAATAATTATTTTTTTATATTAATTCGATGTTTATATGTTAAATTTGATGAATTTATTTATAAATTTTTATTAAAATTGTGATTTTATTGTTAAAAATGTAATAGTTTATGGGGGTATAAAAAAGTAAATTTTTTTTAAATTAGGAATTCTGATTATTCAAGTTGGACCTTAAATATAATTTCGAATAGAACCAAATTATGTAGATAATAGATTTTTGAATTTCGAATTAACCCGATCCAACATTTGTACATTCATAATAATTTGTGAATAACTTAAAGGCAATGTTTCGAGTTCCTTTATTACTTCTCCAAAGTAAAAATTTAAGACTGACCCATAGATTTCAAATTTATGGGATCACAACAACACACACACACATATATATATATATAAGTAATTAAATTTGTAATAATATATTATTTGTAATATTATAAATTTTTATTATTATAAGAAATAAAAAAATTTATAATTAATATTTGTATAATATTATGATTATATTTTTAATTTTTAAAATTATTATAAATAATAAATATTATTTTGCATATATTATTTTTTAGATTATTTTGATATATAAAATAAAAATAATTCAATAATCTAACTTTTCAATAATTTTTATTTTCATACAAATACTATAAATAATGCAAAAATTAATAAATAAATCTAAAATTTACATATATTATTTTTCACATTATTTTCAACATATAATATAATTTTTTTCAATAATTTTTTATTTTCAAGAAAATATTATAAATAATGTAAAAATTAATAAACATATCTTGAATTTAAATATATTATTTTTCCACATTATTTTAACAAAGAACTTAAAATTTATTATAAAATCTATCATATTATTTTCCCCAATAAAATATACAACTTAAAAAATATGTTATTTTTTCAATTATTTTACCGTTCAACAAAATATCTTAAATAATTTAGAAATTAATAAATAAATTTAAAATCTAAATATATTATTTCCAATTATTTTTCATTTGTGGTAGGCATTAAATGTGACACTCCTCACTCGATCCACTAGCCAGATTCGAATGAGAGATGACACATTGTGATACCCCTTACTTGAACAGTTATTAACTCGAATAAAAAATGACACGTTAACAGACTTTACTTAGTTCCAGTGGTTAATTCACTTGATTTAGTCTTTATCTTTTTAAAACCCTTTTCCTAGTGTAATAATCATGAAATATTTTAAGGTCACATTTGAATAAACTATGCTTTACCTACACATGCACATACGTGAAAACTGTCCCACTATAACAAAAATCCAGCAGCATCACAACAGCATGGTGTCATGTCCCAGAATAAAATATGCATAAAATAACTCTTATATAGTAGTCTCAATCTCGATTCACCATCATAGATCCTTTTAATCCTCACAACACATCTCAGTCAACATCATCATAGTCAAACCCATCAAATCAATCATAGCAATTGTGCTATCATCAAAAACTTAATTCCACACACATACATGCCACATACAACCTACGCATTGAGAACACGATGCATTAAGCATAAAGTTTAGTGGCGTGTTTAATAAAATATGTTTACATTTGTGCATACAATCATAAAAAGTATGCAATGCAACATAAAATGTCATGAAGTATTCACGCACAATGTCATGTTTATGTGGTTACATACTTCACCATATTATATTACTCTAGTTATATATGTGATATTTAATTTCTTAATTCGTTTCCATGTTTATTTTTGGTTATTATAGATAATGTTTATTAACCATTTACTTAGCCCATATCTGACGGACACAAATCCCAATACTGGATATCGAGAGCATAATGTGCAGTGGCTCGCATTTTGGACCTCAAGGTTGTTGCACCAGCATGAGAGTGTGCAGTGGCCCTATTAGACCTCACAGCAGTTGCACCCTGTATGAAAATGTGTAGTAGCCATATTGGACCTCACGACTGTTGCACCAGCATGGAAATGTGTAGTGGCCTTACTGGATCTCAAGGTGGTTGCACCCGTATGAAAATAACATATCATTAGTGTATAACATATAAGTGTGCAATGGCCCTCATTGTCACGCCCCAGGCCACTCACTTGCAGATATTGTCCGCTTTGGGCCACTGCCCTCACGATTTGTTCTTAGGCAAAGGGAAGGACTTTCTAAGTGGTCACCCATCTTTGTACTACTCTCTTTTAAACACGTTTAACTTCGGAGTTTTGATGGGATTCGAACCTTTTTACCCAAAATGCGTCTGCAAGGGAGAGGTATCCACACCCTTATAAGGCGTGCTTTGTTCTCCTCCCCAACCAACGTAGGGTCATACTTCCTCCTCCTCTTGTTTCTACTCAAAGAAAATTTATTTTTTAAAAAAGTATAAAATGGGGAAATCTCAATTTCCTCCCCATTCACACCAAAAATCACTATCCTCCACTCCTTCCTCCTCTAATTTTCACCCCTTACCTCTCCCACTTTCTCTTGTTGATTCCTTCCTCCATAGAGGAACCCACTTTACAAGAATATACCCAAAACAACGAGCATTTTGAGACGAGTCTGTGGACACTAAAATTATCGAGAACAACAGAGTATTTTGGAAGAAAAATTGAGAAGATTCTCAAGGTGAATAGTAACCTCCTGACTCTTAAGTTTTTCTTTTCTGCTAATTTTATTTTTTCTTGGGTTCCTAGGGTGTTATAGAGCACATATCTAGGCTCAAAATATTTTTTCGACTTCTAAATTATTTTATATTAATTTTTGATTTTCATGCCCTTTCGTATTTGTAGGCGAAATGACAACTCGAGCCTCCCAAGGCAAGGAGAAGGCTTAAGCTGACTTCGGGGGTCCTATATGACCTTGTTAGATATGTGTAATCACTTTAATTTGGCAAAATTTTCATTTAACGTATTATGTGCTTTATGACATGATTGTAATAAATGTAATTAAATGCATAAAAATGCAATAAATGTTATAATTGAAATGTATGATTAATGGAATGATAAATGTATGATATGAGATGATTATGAGTGATAGAAATTTGCGAGGATGTTGATATTGAGTTCATTAATGCATTATGCGGGATAAAAACCGATTATGTCATGTTGTGTGCCTTATGCCTAGAGATGCATGCGTATGATTCTATTATGATTCAAACATGTATAATGGATGTAAAGTATAGTAGTATACCATGGAATGTCTTGATATACAAAAAGTGCGGCATTATGCCTACTTGAACCGTTAAGCGCGCTAATGTGCATGTGGATGTTTTTGTTAATTAAAAAGTATTATATGTGCATGAATGCGATGTGCCAATATGCTCAAAATGGATTTTTGATATATAATGAATATATATGTGTTATAAACACATGATGAGGCAATGTATGACCATTTAAATATAAATATTGAAAAATGCCATGAAATGATTATTTAAATTGATATTTGAGTGTTGATTGTCATGATGATATGTTTTTGTGATCCGATACCATTACACCTAAGAAACGGATCCTATGGGTAGTAATGGACATAGGCCTAAGTTGGCCAAGTGTATACATATAGGGCATGCAAAGGTGCAATGAGGCCAACGGTGATTTTAAGTAATATAATAATATATGATTAATTTGGCACATAATGACGTGTTTAATGATGCCTATATAGTTAAACAACCTAGTTTGGATAGGTTGATCGATCAACTAGGATTTGTAGCGTCTGTTAACATACCTTTGGGTATGAGATTTGCGGGTCATTGATTTATGTGCTGATGGGCATGAGAGCCTACGGGCCGAAGTTTGTTTATGCATCTGTGGATGTGAGAGCCTTCGGGGCTAAGTATATGCATCTAAGGATATGAGAGCCTTTAGGCCTAAAATATAAGTGCCAAAAAGGTATGAGAGCCTTCGGGCCTAAGTGTTATGCATCTGCAGATGTGAGAGCCTTCGGGCCTAAGTGTTACGCATCTACAGATGTGAGTGCCTTCGAGCCTAAGTATACATACCTATAGGTACGAGTGCCTTCGGGCCTAAGTAATTCCGTTATCCAGTCTTGGTTAGTTGTCTTATTGATATAGGTATAAGTTAAACAAATTAAAATGACTCAAAAATGCATAATTTGAAATTATATGTCAAATGGCATTAATATGTGACATTGGGATACGAGTAAGCCGAATGACACAAAAATCGGTCTTAAGGTGTTTATATATGATTATTATTATTCATATGGCTATAAATAGTGTAATTATGATTATAATGTGGACATATGAGTATATGAGTAAATAAGGGTATTATGACCCGAAAAACATGTATGTTATGATTCCTTGAAATGTATTATTATGATATGTTGATTGAAATGCTATAAAGATCATGACTTTATGTGTGTAATGCATTACATTAATTAAATTGTGGTTATTTGATGTTGATATAGTGCCTTAGTAATTATGTTATCAAAATGCATTGTTTATGCTTGAAATGTGCATGTTTGTGATATTAAATCTGAAAATGGCTTGTGTGCATATCTGGGCATGCTAAAACTAATCTTTTTACAAGTTAAAGTGATTACACCACTAAGCGAAAGCTTAGCACATGGCCTATTTGCAATGCGTAGGTAACAGGGCAGTAGATTAAAGCCAAAGCTTTTACATATTAGGAGACATGAAGATAACCCCTGTGTGGGTATTTTTGTACTCTTTTTGTAATAGTGATGTGATGTAAATGTAATGTTTACATAGTTAGTGTGCTCTTGTGATCTCAAAGAGATTAGGTCTAATATGCATTTTGCAGCAGGTTTTTGTGTCAAATATTTTAACTATGGATTTTACTTTCTGTTTCTCGCATGTTATGTGTTGATTAACGATATTGCATGTGAGATTATTGATTGTGGAGAGCCTGAGGCTCTTTATGTTTATGTTGTGATTTGAAGGGTCAGGAGGACCCATTTGAGTTAGAGATAAATGTATTGCTTATATGGAAGTGTTTTTGAACAGGTACAAATTTGGGAAAGTGTCCCAGTACAGCCATTATGCTGCTAGATTCCTGACACGATGACCCTAATACTTACCTCAATTTGCGTGCCAAAAGGTTTTTGATGTTTTATTTCATTTTCGAGTCTAAAAATGTTTTCTTATATAAAAGTTTTAAATTTTAAGTGATTTTAGATAACAAAACTAGATATCATTTTGCCTGCTCATGTCCCTCGTTCGGGTTCGGTGTATGGATCAGGCGAAAGGCCCCACACTTAGTGGTATCAAAGTGTTCGGTTGGGGTTTCCTTTATACCTATGGGTTACACGAGCACTTTAAGAGTTAAAATACATTTACATCAAATACTATTACATATGTGGCTCATAATCTGTTTCTCTTACCTATAGGTACAAGATATGAGTAGTAGCACTACGCCTAGTGAGGACAAAGGGGTAGAAAGTCGTACTCCTTCTGCCCTAGGACAAGGGGAGGCACAGCCTGAGTACATAACTCCCAGTGATGTTGGACATGCTGTTCCTAGACATTAAGGTCTACTTGCTTGGTTAGAGACAATGCTAGATTCTATCAGGTAAGCGACAACAGCTACTATTGTGGTTGCTAATGCATAAGCTATTCCACCTCTAGTGCTACAAGAATAGCTGGCTTTTTAGAGGACTTATATAGAGAGACTGATAAAGAATGAGGCTGAATTCTTCAAAGGGGAAGAGTTAGATGAGTCCAGCAGAGCTGAATACTAGTTTGATCATATAGTTCGTATTATGCAATAGTTGAGATGCCCATAAGATGAGTATGCTGCATATGCCACCTTATGTTGTCAGAAGAAGCATTGAAATGGTGGGAATTGATCACTGAACATATAATAGCTGCATATATCACATGAGATTTCTTTTTGAAGGAATTTAAGGCAAAGTATGTTACTAAGCACTACCTAGATAAAAAATACTAGGAATTCATGGATCTCAAGCAGAGATACATAACAATCTCTGAGTATGAGAAGGAATTTGCCCGCTTGAGCTGGTATGCAAAAGCAGTAATAGCGATAGAAGAAGATCGTTGTAAGAAGTTCGAGAAGGGGTTAAACTTAAATGTCATGCAACAAGTTGCTTCTATGAAGATTCGAGACTTTACAGCCTTGGTAGCAACGTCACACTACAAAAATGGTCAATAAGCTAAAATAGAAGTGAGATAGCTTCAAGAAGAGATCTTTTGGACATGGGCAAGGTAGTTCTATGTATACATCTGATAAGAAGCATAAGAGTAGTCAGTTTAGACACTATCAAGGTAAGCAGTCAGACTGATCACAGAGGTTGGGACAAGGTTCTAAAACACAGAGCCGAGAACAGACTCAGACTTCGGGCGCTCCTAGATCCACTGTAGGTAGTGCTATGACACTTGCTTATGAGACCTATCAGAAGAGACATCTAGGAGTCTGTTAGAGACTCATACCAAGATCTTGTTGAGGTTGTGGCTCCATAGATCATTTTCAGAAAGATTGTCCAGTGAAACCATATATTCCTTCACAGAAGTAGGATAAGAGAGATACAGGAAGTAGAGGCGGGGCCAGTCAAAAAGACAAGATAGAAAGTAGAGCTCCAGTGAGGCAATATGCCATAAGAGCTAGAGAAGAGGCAGAGGTTACTGATGATATCTTTGATTTACCTATTTTAGCACTGATAGACCCCGAGTCCACACATTCTTATATCTACACTACACGGGTTTTAGATTAGGGGTTAGTGTCAGATGACCTTGGCTTTGACATGATGGTTAGTAATCCAATAAGACAACATGTTATAGTGAGTAAAGTATATAAAGACTGTCTATTATCAGCATAAATCTCTGCTGATCTCATTGAATTACCATTCAATAAGTTCAATTTTATCTTAGGCATAAACTAGTTGTCCAAGTATCATGCCGTGGTGGATTGCAAGAAGAAGAGGATCATGTTATAAGCTAGTAACGGGTTAGAAGTGACAATGTTGGGTGAAAGATCGGATTGCATGACTAATGTAGTATCAGCTACTGTGGCTAGAAGGATAATGCAAAAGGGTTGTGAAGCCTATCTTGCTTATGTGGTTGACACCATAAGGAAAACAATAGAAGTCAGTCAGATTCCTATTGTAGCTGAGTTTGGGATGTTTTTCTAGAGGAGTTACCTAGTTTGCCACTAGAACAAGAGTTAGAATTTAGGATTAGGGTGATGCCAGGGACAACACTAAATTCTATAGCTTCGTACAGAATGGCTCTATGGAGTTGATAGAATTGAAGATACAGTTGCAAGAGCTTCTAGACATGGGTTTTGTAAGATCGAGTGTTTCGCCATGGGGAGTACCAGTTTTGTATGTCAAGAAGATGGATGGTTCTTTGAGACTTTGCTTGGATTATAGACAGTTGAACAAAGTCACCATCAAGAACAAGTATGCTTTACCACAGATCGATGATCTTTTTGATCAGCTTAGAGGGGCAGGTGTCTTCTATAAGATTCATCTTTGATCTGAGTATTATCAGTTGAGAGTAAAGGGGGTAGACATACACAAGATGACTTTTAGGACTAGATATGGTCACTATAAGTTCTTAGTGATGCCTTTCTGGTTAACTAATGCATCAGTGGGATTCACGGACCTCATAAATAGAATCTTTAGGCCATTTTTAGATCAGTTTGTGGTGGTCTTCCTAGACGACATTCTTGTGTATTCCGAGAACTGAGAAGAGCATGAGAAGCACCTATGGATGGCTTTACAGATTTTAAGGGGAGAAAAACTCTATGCCAAGCTTAGCAAATATGAGTTTTGGCTAAAGGAAATAACATTGGGCATATAGCTTCGACAGATGGTATAAGGGTTGATCCTAGTAAGATTCATGCAGTAATAGACTGGAAACCACTAAGGAACACGACTGAGATCAGGAGTTTCTTGGGGTTAGCTGGCTATTATAGAAGGTTTATTGAGGGATTTTCCTTAGTTGCGACCTCTATGACACGTCTTCTGAGGAAAGATGTGAGATTCGAATAGGATAACAAGTGTCAACAGAGTTTTAACAAGCTCAAAAGCAAGTTGATAGAGGCTACGAGTTTAGTTCAGCCAGTGTCAGGGATAGAGTTCACCATATACAGTGATGCTTTTATTGAATGGGTTGGGTTGTGTACTCATGCAGAATGGCAAGGTTGTTGCCTATGCTTCTCGATAGTTAAAACTTCATGAGAAAAACTACCTGACACATGACTTAGAGCTTGCAGCCATTGTGTTTCCTCTAAAGATATGGAGGCACTATCTCTACGAATAAAAGTGCTATATTTTCATCGACCACAAGAGTATGAAATATCTGTTGATGCAGAAGGAGTTAAACTTAAGGTAAAGGAGATGGATGGAGTTGATCAAGGATTATGATTGCCTTATTGGCTACCATCTTGGGAAAGCTAATAAAGTTATAGATGCCTTGAGTAGAAAGCTTATGTTAGCTTTAAAGGCAATGCATATTAGCTTAAAGCTACAAGATGATGGTGGATTGTTGGCTGAGTTAAAAGTCAAGCCGAGCTTGATACAGACAGTAAAGGATTCATAGAAAGATGATAATAGACTTTAGAGTATCACAAGTATGATTTAAGAGGGGAAGTTTATTGAGTTTGTAATTAAGGAAGACGATTATTTGTACTATCATGACCGACTATGTGTGCTAGAGAAAGAGGAACTTGAGACAGCTAATTCTGTAAGAAGCGCACAATGCGCCGTATGCAATACACCCTAGTAGTACAAAGATGTACCAGGATTTAAAGATAGCCTATTGATGGCCAGGCATGAAGAGAGACGTAGCTAATTATACGACTAGATGCCTCACTTGTCAGCAAGTAAAGGCTGAGCATTAGCTTCCTTCTGATTTGCTTCATTCCATAGTGATACCAGAATGGAAATGGGATCGAATTACTATAGACTTTGTGATTGGACTACCGATGACCAGGAATAAGCATGATTCTATTTAGGTAGTGGTTGATAGATTGACCAAGTCTGCTTATTTCATTTTGATGAGAAAGGATTACTTTATGGAGAGATTGGCATAATTGTACATTGATGAGATAGTTAGGCTTTATGGAGTGCT
>CANXYI011249171.1:0-10162 GCA_948208565.1 Hura crepitans | reverse complement strand
TAAGTAAATAATTGATTGAGTATAAATGAATGAACCTAGCATCTAAGGATGACTTTATTGTGTGCGAAACCTTGCATTTTGCTTATTGCCTCAGACATAATATAATTATGTTATTCCACCACTGAGTCTAGCACTTAGCATATCGGTGTTTCGATACTCAGGTTGCGAGCAAAGTACGGGTCAGCATCGGACGTTAGCATCGGTGTAGTTATCCTAGTCTTTTGGTATATATCTTTTCTATTGAATTAAGCATGTATAGTGTATTGCACTCATGTATGTATATAGTTAGTGTGAGAAGTAGGATGAGGTATATTAATGAAAAGAATTTAGGTATGTATATATAGTGCTTTGAAATGAATGGTTATTTTCTTGGTATGCTTCTGTGTAATGATGGGTCTATGGCCCTGTGTATAATGATTGAGATGAATTGTTGTGTTGTTGATTGTTTTTGGAGGACTAAAGGGTCCATAGTAAGAGATAAGGAGGGTGTTATATTAAAAGTGCATTTTCTTCATAGGTTTAGTTGGGTTAGGAACTAGGGTAGCTGTTATGTTGCTTGAATTTCTAGAATTGTCTGGTAGTGTATGGGAAAAGTTTTAATAGACCAAAATAGGATGTAAATTTAGAATAAGTGATCAGATGTGGGTAATGGAAGTGTTTGGTCAACTTTGGTTAAACAAGAGGAGGAGTTAAACGAGTGGCCCTTGGAGAAATCCAAGGATGGGTGACCTCAGTGGGAAGTTACACGCCTTGCCCGTTCTAGATAGAAATGGGTAGGGGGTGTTACATTTAGTGGTATCAGAGCGGGTTTAGGTGGCTCTAAGCGTCTGATACATGAGTGCAAAAAGTCTAGGGTGTCAATAGAGTCAAGCTACACTATCTGATGCTGACCATTATTTTTGTCTTAGAAAAATGTGATAAGTGATAGAACTTTACCAGAGAGGGATAAAGAAGTGGTGAGCTATGCTCTTACCATTATACATGGACTGGGAGGGAGTGCAGCCACCACTGCTGCCACAGCCACAACAAGCACCTGGGGTACAGTCTTCACCAGAGCTGCTGCAGCAGATTGTGATGTTGTTAAGGTAGACTGCAGCACCTGCTCCAGCACCAGCCCTAATACCAGTGGTGGTTACTGCTCTTCCAGCCCTATAGAAGAGTTAACTGGAGAGGATCGGGAAATTAGGGGTTGTGGACTTTCCGAGGGCGAGAGAAGATGATGCGGCCAAGGCAGAATATTGGTTAGAAAGGACTACCTAGATCTTAAAAGAGTTATATTGTCCAGTGATTGATTATGTTAGGTGTGCTACATCGTTGTTGCAGGAGGCGGCCTATCATTGGTGGAATAGGCTGAAGAGAGGGAAGACTGCTGAGGAACTGACATGGACTTTCTTTCAGATTGAATTCAAGAAGCATTATGTGCCAGATTCATATGTAAACAAGAAATGACAAAAGTTCTTCGACCTCCGACAAGGTAAAAAATCAGTATTCGAGTACAAGAAGGAGTTCGATCATTTGAGCCGATATGTGGTGAAATTTCTCCCTAATGATGTGGAGAAATATAAGAGATTTGATAGATGATTGAATGTGGAGATATAGATGCAGTTGATAACTACGGATATTTAGGATTTTCTCAAAGATGGTTGCTATAGCCTACAGGGTGGAGGAGAGTACAAGAAAAGTATGATTTCTTTTAAAGAAAGAGATCTTTTACTGCTAGTTAGACGAGCTCAACTCCAGGAGGGAGCAAGAGATAGAGAGATGCTCCTTAGGGTTAGGCATCTCAATGGCAATAGGGCTCACAGACGTAGAGATCTACCCTTTCACAGCAAGCCAGTCAGGGGTATTCAGCTAGACCATGACTGCCTCCTTCACAATAGGCATCGTGCGCTCCTATGTCTATAGCTAAGAGTGGAGCCCCAGTGTGTGAGAACTGTCAGAGGAAGCATTGGGGATAATATTGGGGTAAAAAAGGTGTATGCTTTATATGCGGGGCACAGGACCACTATCAGAGGGAGTGCCCATAGAGACCAACTAAAGCAGTGTAGACCTAGGTATATGTAGTAGCCACAGTAGGTAGACCAGGGAGACCACCTAGGTAGGAGTAGGCTACCACGAGCTAGAGGGGTAAGCCTGAGGCGAAAGATTCGATGCGACAATCTGCTATTCGTGCTCGGGAGGAAGCAGAGGTGCCTGACGTCATTATTGGTACTTTTCTTCTCCTTAACACTCTAATACTAGCATTGATAGACCTAGGCTCCACACATTCATATATATGCACTGCATAAGCTAGAGATGGGGAGTTAGAACCTGAGCACATTGACTTAGACATACAAATAAGCAACCCGATAGGCTAGAGTGTGACTGTGAGTACAGTGTATAGGCACTGTCCCCTGATGGTTCAAGGTTAGATATTCTCTGCTGATTTGATTGAATTACCTTTCAATGAATTTGATGTGATTTTAGGTATGGACTGGTTCTCATAGCACAAGGCATTGATAGAATGTGAAAAGAAGAGGTTGAGTCTTTGAACCCTAGACGGTAGAAAGGTGATAGTTATGCTCCCTGCACAATGTCATATCAACCATGATAGCCAGAAGACTTATAAGAAAAGGGATGTGAAGCTTTTTCTAGCTATAGTGATCAATACTACTATCCAGACACCTAGTTTGGACTATATACTAGTGGTATCGGAGTTTCCTGATGAGTTGCTAGGATTACCCCCACAACGAGAGTTAGAGTTCGAGATTAAGATGTACTCGAGTGTAAACCCAGTCTCAATCATTCCTTATCGGATGGCACCAGCTGAGTTGAAAGAGTTGAAGACACAATTGCAGGAGTTGTTGGACAAGGGCTTCACTAGGCCTAGTGTATCGCCATAGGGAGCTCCAGTACTCTTTGTGAAGAAGAAGGATGGATCTCTCAAATAATACATTGATTACAGGCAATTAAATCGGGTGAAAGTCAAGAATAAGTATCCACTACCTAGGATCGATGACTTTTTTAATCAATTGAGAGGTGCTAGTTTCTTTTTGAAGATTGATTTGAGATCGGGGTACCATCAATTGTGAATTAAGGAGAGTGACATTCTGAAGATTGCTTTTAGAACTAGATATGGGCACTATGAATTTCTAGTGATGCCATTTGGGCTCACTAATGCTGCTACAACATTTATAGACTTGATAAACCGAGTGTTTAAGTAGTATTTTGGATCAATTTGTGGTAGTATTTATTGATGATATCGTGGTGTACTCCAGAACACTAGAGGAATATAAAGAGCACCTCCAGATTGTGTTGCAGACACTATGAGAGAAGCAGCTATATGCCAAGTTCAGCAAGTGCAAATTCTAGCTAGGTGAAGTGGCGTTCTTA
Source organism: Hura crepitans (assembly GCA_948208565.1). Lineage (NCBI taxonomy): Eukaryota > Viridiplantae > Streptophyta > Magnoliopsida > Malpighiales > Euphorbiaceae > Hura > Hura crepitans. Next base: position 6,790 of record CANXYI011249171.1, on the reverse strand, counting down.
GGCCATATTACATTAGCCGAGGGTATTAGAGTAGACCCGAGCAAGGTAAAAGCAATGTTAAAGTGGAACCCACCTCGAAATGTGATAGAGATCCGAAGCTTTTTGGGACTGGCAGGATACTATAGAAGATTTGTGAAATGGTTCCCCATTATAGTAGCTCTATTGACACGATTGATCAGGAAAGATGTGAAATTTGAGTGGGACGATAAATGCTAAGCTAGTTTTGATAAGCAGAAAAAGATGTTGACAGAAGCTCCTATCCTGACACAACCAAAACAGGGTAAGGAGTTCTTGATTTACAGTGATGCCTCACATAATGGACTTGAGTGCATAATAATATAAGAAGGAAAAGTGATTGCTTATGCTTCTAGGCAGCTGAAGCCACATGAAAGAAATTATTTAATGTATGACTTGGAGCTGGCAGCTATTGTTTTTGCACTAAAGGTGTGGAGACATTATCTATATAGAGAGCGATGTTACATCTACACCGACCCTAAAAGCTTGAAGTACTTTCCTACGCAGAAAGAACTAAACTTGAGGCAACAGAGGTGGATAGAGTTGATCAAGGATTATGATTGCCTAATCGACTATCATCCAAGTAAAGCAAATGTAGTCGCAGATGCACTGAGTTGAAAGATGATTGCTATGTTGAGATCTATGCATGCCAAAGTGGAGTGTATGTCAGATGGTGCAATATTGGCTGAGTTGCAAGTTAAAGTGGACTTTAAGCAGCAATGAAACAAGCACGGGTAGGAGATGCTCATTTGGTACAGATGATAGATAAAGTCAAAGAGGGAAAGGCTGTAGGTTTCAAGATAGCAGAGGATGGAAGTCCATATTATCAAGGTAGGTTGTGCATACTAGAGATCGATGATTTAAGGTTGCAGATATTGAAAGAAGCCCATGAAGCACCTTATTCGATGCACCTAGGCAACACGAAGATGTATTTAGAATTGAAGCCTTAATATTGGTGGCCAGGGATGAACCGAGAGTTTGTGAAGTATGTAGCACAGTGTCTGACATGTCAACAAGTGAAAGCAGAGCACCAGGTTCCTTCTGGATTGCTACATCCTATTGCAATTCTAGAATGGAAATGGGAGAAAGTTACTATAGACTTCGTGCCAAGATTGCCAATGACAAGGAACCGATGTAATGTTATTTGGGTGGTTGTAGACAGACTGACCAAGATGGCACATTTCATACCAGTGAGGATGGATTACTTACTAGAGAAGTTAACGAAACTGTACGTTGATGAGATTGTGAGATTACATGGAGTGCCTACAACAATTATATCAGATTGTGATCTGAGGTTCACATCCAAAATTTAGAAGAAATTACATGAAGCCTTGGGTACACGACTGACGTATAGTACTACATTTCATCCGCAAACAGATGGGTAATTAGAAAGAGTTATACAAGTGTTAGAAGACATGTTATGGAGCTGTGCTATTGAATTTAAAGGTGGTTGGGATCAGTATTTAGCCTTGGCAGAGTTCACCTACAACAATAGTCATCAGGCTAGCTTAGGCATGGCACCATATGAGGCATTATATGGTCACCAAAGTAGAACTCCACTGTGTTGGAGTGAAGTGGGTGAAAGCAAGATCGTTGGATCAAATTTAGTGAGAGATGCATAAGAAAAGGTTAAAGTGGTCAGAGAGAGATTAAAAGCGGCCATTGATAGACATAAATCATATGTTGATCTGAGGAGAAGGGATATCGAGTATGAAGTAGGAGATCGAGTATTCTTGAAGGTGTCATGCGTGGAAAAAGATGCTACATTTTGGTAAGAAGGCAAGCTCAACCCGAGGTTTATCGGGCCATACGGGATTACAGAACGAGTGGGCCTATTAACGTACAGACTTGCATTGTCGCCAGAGTTGTGACAGATATATGATGTCTTCTATGTATCTATGCTGAAATGGTACCAATCGGACCTAACCCATATGATAGTGGTTGAGGAGATATAGGTTCAACCTGATTTGACGTATGAAGAGGAACCAGTGGAGATCCTAGCTACAGAAGTGAAGCAGTTGAGGAATAAGGAGATCCTACTAGTGAAAGTGCTTTGGAGACATCACAACATGATAGAGGCCACGTGGGAAAGCGAAGAGCATATGCAGAGATAGTATCCCCAACTATTTGGTTCAGGTAATTTTGAGGATGAAATTCTTTAAGAGGGGAAACGTTGTAATGCTCGAAAAGTCAAAGTCTTGTGAACAGTACCGGATGGACCCAGATGATGTTCCCCATGGTACGGGTCATCATTTTGAGTCTAATGACTTCGTATTGGTCATAAAACTTTAATGGGCCTAAAACTAGGGAAAATGAATGAATTAAAAATTTTAGCAGAACCAATAATTTATATTAGATCATAAACTAATGTTTTCAGAGATAAAAAGATTTTGGACCGGGACAGCCCTGAGACCGGGAAGGTGCTCGGATGGTCTCAAAAATACTATACTTTGAACCTCAAAAATTACACAGAGTATGATGGTGGAGAAATTAGAATTTTCTGAGGTCAACTAGTATTTTTATGAATATTTTACTTTGGTCGTGAATAGTGTCAAAAAATCAATAGTGGAATTTTGAGTTGAAATTTTGAACAGACCTTATTCTAATTAAATTAGGAATTTTAAAATTGGAATGAGAATTTTTGGAGCAACAGAGAATATTTTATGAATTTCTGAATTTAAAACTCGATCTATGATGAATAGTAACTTTTTGCTCCTAATGGAATTTTGAGCTGAAATTTTAGGTGGGCCTTAGTATCAGTAGTAGAGGATTTTTACAATTGAAATGGGAATATTTGGACATGTAGATAATATTTTTTGAAAATTTTAAGCAAAAGTGACCTATTATGTACATGGATGGATTGGGCCTTGTTTGAGCCACCTAATGGGTCCAGCCCAGCCTATGGGACTCAAATAAAATCTGGTTACCATCCATACCATGGAAGATCATCTTCTTCCTCAAAAATTCCTTCATGGTCGACAGCATATAGTGAGAGAAACCACCATTTGTTGCATTTTCTCTCTCCAAAATCTTCCATAAATCCCTCCAAAATTAATATAAAATAAACCTCCATCATCCAAAAACCTTATTTCCACCAAGAATTCCAAGGAAAAATAGCTAATTTCCAAAATTCACTACTTGAGTGAATAGTAACTTAAGTAAGCAAAATTATTCAAATTTCATTTTTTATTTTTAGTATAGTTAAATTAGGCTATTTTAATAATTGCTATGGTGTTAGAATTTCCATTTGAGCTCTAGGTAATTTTCTAGGAATTTTTCTAAGTCAAATTGGTTTATGTTAGGACGAGAAAGTTCAAGAGTAAGGGAGCAAGTCAATACTAGTCCAAGTGCTGGTGACAAGGGTGGAAAAGCACCCTAGGTATGTGGAATACCTTAATTTTATTATGACTTGCATGTGTGTGTAAATTTAGTTGTAATTCTTGTATGGAAATTTGGCATTTTGCATGTAGGTATGTTGGTTTGTGTCTAATATGAGTATAAGCATGTAATTTGGGTTAAATTAATGTGATATGTGTAACAATTTAATAAGAAATGATATATGTGTGTGAATGTGCATTGGTGGCCGAATGGTGGCCTAATTAGTGCATAAAATGTGTGTTGAATGATGTGCACATGTAAAGTGTGGAAATGGTATGTAGAGAGTGCCTAAAGCATAAGAAAATTGACCCAAAAATTGTAGCGCAATGTGTCCAAAATTTGGACCTAATTAAAGCTGAAAATTTAAGCAAATTGATGTGTACAAGTCAGGGAATAAAATACAAGATTGATAGAGTAATTTGACCTTCGGAGTAAGGTTTGAATGAGATAAACAACGAGATGCCTAAAATGAAAAATGACCAAACGAATAGTGTCAGTTGCGAAAACTGACCAAATGTATAGTGATTTTGTGATAGTGGCAAAATCATAATTAAATGTGATGTTTAGACCTAACATGGTAAATTGAGAATAAAATAACACTGAATAATATTTAAATTAGGCAACATCCCATTAGTTAGATGCACACTAGATGGGTTGACCGGTCAACTAGGGATAGAACAGCTACTAGGTAGTCGGTCCTTTTAGGACCCATTGCCGTGTGTTGGTGGTGTTGAGACTATGCAATGCTTTGGCATCCTATTTATTGTGACTGTGGATATTGGGAGTGGTCTATGGATGGGTCCCTGTTATCCACTTTTTTGTGATGCTTCGCAGATATTAGGAGTGGTATACGAATGAGTCCCTACTATCTGCTAGTTCGATATTGGGAGTGGTCTACGGACAGGTCCCTGCTATCGAGCGAGGTAGGTGTAGCTACTTAGGCCCTAAAAGTGGGCCACTGCACAAGATGGTCCTACTATCTAGTGTCTTTAAGTGTTGTCTGTCTATGGGCATGTGAATAGATAAAGTAAACTATAATAAATAATGCATAAATTGGATAAGTAAATAATTGATTGAGTATAAATGAATGAACCTAGCATCTAAGGATGACTTTATTGTGTGCGAAACCTTGCATTTTGCTTATTGCCTCAGACATAATATAATTATGTTATTCCACCACTGAGTCTAGTACTTAGTGTATCGGTGTTCTGATGCGTAGGCCACGAGTAGAGTACGAGTCAGCATCGAACGTCAGCATCGGTGTAGTTGTCCCAGTCTTTTGGTATATATCTCTTCTATTAAATTAAACATGTATAGTGTATTGCACTCGTGTATGTATATAGTTAGTGTGAGGAGTAGGATGAGGTATATTAATGAAAAGAATTTAGGTATGTATATACAGTGCTTTGAAATAAAGGGTTATTTTCTTGGTATGCTTCTTTGTAATGATGGGCTATGGCCCTGTGTATTATGAATGTGATGAATTGTTGTGTTGTTGATTGTTTCTAGAGGACTAAAGGGTCTGGAGGAGGAGACAAGGAGGGTGTTATATTAGAAGTGTATTTTCTTTACAGTTTTAGTTGGGTTAGGAACCACAGCAGCCATTATGCTGCTCGAATTTCTAGAATTGTCTGGTAGTGTCCAGGGAAAGTTTTAATGAACCAAAGTAGGACGTAAATTTAGTATAAGTGATCGGATGTGGGTAATGGAAGGGTTTGGTCAACTTTGGTCAAACAAGAGGATGAGTTAAATGAGTGACCCTTGGGGAAATCCAAGGATGGGTGAAATCAGTGGGAAGTGACATGCCTTACCCGTTCCAGGTAGAAATGGGTAGGGGGTGTTACAATAGTGGTGCCTCACTAAATAGGTTAGGATGTGCACTTATGTAGGATGGCAAAGTTGTTGCTTATGTATCATTGCAATTAAAACCTCATGAGCAAAACTACCTAACACATGATTTAGAGCTTGCTGCCATTGTGTTTGCTTTAAAGATATGGAGGCATTATCTTTATGGGGAAAAGTGTTATATCTTCACTAATCATAAGAGTTTGAAGTATCTACTGACACAGAAAGAGATAAATTTGAGGCAAAGAAGATGGATAGTGTTGATAAAGGATTATGATTTTCTTATTGACTACCATCTTAGTAAAGTTAATGTGGTTGTGAATGCCTTGAGCAAAAAGTTTATGTTAGCTTTGAAAGTGATGCATGTTAATTTGAAACTTCAAGATGATGGTGGTTTGTTAGTTAAGCTACAAGTCAAGCCAAGTTTGTTGCAGTTAGTAAAGGATTTGTAGAGGGATGATCATAGGCTTCAGAGTATCATAAGTATGATCTAAGAGGGGAAGTCTACTGTGACACCTCTTACTAGATTCCCTAGGAAACCCAATAAGTGGTGCACTTCCCATTAGGTCACCCCTCCTTAACTTGTCCTTAAGGTCCATTCATTTAACTCTTACCAATTTACTTATATAATTTAATTAGTCTTTAAATCTTGATTCTAACTTTATATTGATTCACATCATCAATCTATCATGGCAACAACATAGGCCATAATCAATAAATTCATATCCTAGAACCTCAGGCTTATATTTTATAAGCATTAAGTAAAATCACACATTCATGGGCATCTCATAGTTTACTTACTTACAACCCATTGTCTACATTTAATATTTACATAATACATTACTTTTATAAGCATCAAGAAATTCATACATGTAATATGTAAATATTATATATTGGAACTGATAAAAGATTATGACTGTTTCGTTGATTGATTACCATCTAGTAGAGTTACCATGAATTTCTTGCTCAAAGCATCTGCCACCACATTCGCTTTCCCTGGATGGTAATCAATCAAATAGTCATAATCTTTTATCAATTCCAACCACCTTCTCTATCTCAAATTTAATGCTTTCTAAGTGAGGAGGTATTTCAAACTTTTATAGTCTGTATAAATATAGCATCTTTCACTATACAAATAGTGCCTCCAAATTTTTAGAGCAAATACAATAGCAGCTAGCTCTAGATCATGAGTAAGATAATTCATCTCGTGTGGTTTTAACTATCTTGAAGCATAAGCTTCCACTTTTTCCCTCTTGTATCAACACATAACCCAAGCCATTAAGTGAATCATCACTATATAGTATGAAATCTTTACCCTGTTTAGGTTGAATCAGGATAGGAGCTTCTGTTAACATCTTCTTTAGTTTCTCAAAACTTTCTTGACATTTATCATTCCACTCAAATTTTACATTCTTCTAGATCAATCTTGTTAAAGGAGTGCCAATTATAGAGAACCCTTTCACAAACCTCCTGTACTACCCTACCAATCCCAAAAAACTTCTTATCTCTGTTGCATTCCAAGGTGGTTCCCATTCTAACACTGCCTTCGCTT
>CANXYI011249097.1:0-15842 GCA_948208565.1 Hura crepitans | reverse complement strand
TAGGCTTAAAATACAAGAAGAAAGCATTAAAAACAATAATGAATTCTTGCCTAAAAAATTAGAGTTGTTGGGTGGTGTAACTATTACCTTAACAGCATCACTATAGCCACTAGTGTTGTGCTGTTGCTAGACAGTAGCTATCGACCTATCTCCAACCCCTCTCTTTTTTTCCTTCCCAATTTTTTCCCCTTCAATTTTTTTCTTTTTTTCCTCTATCCACATCAGTAGACTGCTATTGTTATCGCTAATGTTGTCATTCTCATCACACTAACCCAATGTCACCGCCACACTAGCCCAGCTCTACCACTACTCTTCTCTTCCTTTTCCATTGCCTTCTTCCTTCTCTTTTATTTGTTTCTTCTCCTTTTCTTTTTTCATTTTCCCATTTCATTAGCTACTTTATAATTATTTTATTTATTTATGTTTTATTATTTTTTTCTTCTTTTAATTTATGTTGCTGCCATCCTAAAGGAATAAAAATATCTTTGAAAAGTTTCCTTCTCCCTCTTATTTTTTTATTTGTTTTAATTAGGTGCCTAATTATTCTCCTTTTTATTTTTATTTTCTCAATTTTTATATTTTCTTTAAATCTCTAAAATTTCAAATTTTGCTCAATTAAGTCCACCAGACTATAAAAACTTCAGCTCATAAAATCCATATGCCAAATCAAGCTAAACTTTCAATTTTTAATTCGATCATGGCAAATATTAAGCTACCGAAAGAAAATTTTATTTCAGATTTTAACCCTCTTATTTCTCCAAAATTTTCCTTCTGGAAGTTTTCCAAAATCTCATTTTATTTATTCCTTTCACTTGATTTATTAATATCTCAAGCATTGAAAATATTTTTCATGCCTCGAGGTACTTGATCCACCAAGTCCCATAAATTTAGGGTGTCAAATTCCTTTTTCACTCCTTGAGGTATATTATCCATGAAACCCTCATGAATTTTAGGCATTACAAGGTTAATATGACCTTTAAAATCAAATCTCATCTTCACAAATCAACACATGCTTAATAAAACCATATACACCATAAACCAAATCATACATGGAAGATAAAAACTATTTATAATAGTTTACACAAATATATTGTAGTTTAAGCCCAACCCTTTAGCTATATAAGAGTGCTGCTAGAAATATACATTAGATAACCATACTAAAATAATATAATACTAGGAGAGATCTTCTATCGATCTATCTATTATTATGGAGAGCAATTACAATCTTGTTTGCCTTAACCTACGCTTCACACAAAAATGACATGCGAAGCAAATGCTTAGTGGTGTGTTCGAATTAACTTATGTATGCATGTATTCATTCACAAATAGTTACATGAACACATAAATATTTGATACAGTATGTATGAACATACTTTCATGCAAAGCATAAGTCATATGTATGTGTAACTGACCACATGAACTCAACCATATACATTTAACTACTAAGGTACACCAAATATATGTGTATCATGATATATTATCTTGTATTGATCATGTGAAATATCAAATCACAAATCCCTTATAATACCTTCTTATAAAATATTAGTAATCACATATAACTAATATCATGTTCAACATCAAATATAACATACTTTAATTATGTATAAGATATGGGTATATAAGCATTATCATAACACAAAAATGTAAGTCATACTACAATTAAGCACTATATATATATAAGAAACAACTTACCATACATGTCTTGATGTGTCATCATATATTGATCTTTTATCACATCTAGTTAATGATGTTATAATATATTCTCATACTAACCAATCATAATCATAGTCATATAGGTCATACTATCATTATATATCAAATGCATATATTTAAATAGAAACTTAACAAATATTGATTGTGTACCACATATTATTTACAAATCTTATCATATGACAACATATATAATCAAATCACAATTATCTTAATAAACATGCTATAACATACATACAATCAGCTATAATATTTTTTAAAAATTTCACTCTCATATAATTGTCAAATCATTATATGCCCATACCTAGAAGACAATATACCATAACTGGATAATGCGACATATCTAAGCTCGAAGGCCATACTCACGCCCAAAGGCTAAAATTGTGCTTGAAGGCTATAATCATGCCCATAGGCTATAATGAATGTGTAATGGCCCAATGGACTTGACTGTGGCTACACCTACTCAATGTACAGTGGCACTATCAGCCTTATTGTTGTAATACCAGCTCAATGTATAATAGAACTATTAACCTTACTACTATTGTATCAACTCAGAGCACAATGGCACTATCGACCTTACTATAGTTGTAATCATTAAAAAGGCACCTAAGCACCCTAGCAGCTACTCTGTCTCCTTAGTTGACCAGTCAACTTATCTAATCTAGGTTGTCTAATTATGTAACGCCATGATCTAACACTCCGTGAACAGTGCCATAGGGTTTAGGAAGTGTGCCGGGGTTATTGGATCACTTGCATATGGATCGAGGCAGTGTCATTAGTCATGAAACTTTGAGTGGATCTAAAATGATAAAAAAGGTAAAATAAAAAACAAATAGAACCAATAATTCAAATTAAGTAGTAAGGAATGCATTAATGCAATAAAAATTTTTCTAGCTGGGACAAACCGGGATGTGCCCAGATGGACCCTAAAATATCAAACCATAAAGCTCAAAAATTCCATTGAGTTCATTAGTGAATGAATTTTTAAAATCAAAGGTTGTTTGCAAATTCTCAAAATTTTTTAGGTTGGCACATAAATTGAGGTAGTTTGAAAACTATCCTATCAATGGAATTTGGCCATAAAATTTACAATCAGATAGAGGGGATTAAAATAGGAGTTTTAAAATAAATGGCATAATTTTTTGAGGTTCGAGTGAATTTTTATCTTTTTTTAAGTTTTTCAAAAAATTGAAATTTTTTGGGAATTATCGAGACCACCTTTGATATGTCAAGGTGGGCCCCACTTCATGCCAAGTGGGCATGAAGGCTACCAAGTGGCAATTGGCCTTTGACAAGTGGATTTCCACTTGGCCATGATAAAATGCTTCCTCTCCCTTTTCTTTCTATTACCAACACCACAGAAGGAGGAAAAACTCCATATATTTCTCTTCCAACCACTATTTTAGCTAATTTTGGTTGCTAAAAATTCTATTATGTGTTAGGCACCACTAGGAATAAGAATCAAGCCAAAAAGAGTTGCTAGTTGTGAGATAAAATTCAAAGAAGGAGACTAGTCTAGAGTAATCCAGAACAGGGTCTTTGAGATGAGTTTTGAGCAATTCCTCCCTTTTTCTTCTTCTTTTTATCTGCCAATTAAGGCTAAGAGCTACCTAAGACCTATGTGTGGGTGTGTTTGAGGTATTGGTGGCCATTGGAGGCTAGCTTGAAGCATACAAAGGAGAGGGAAAAGTACCATGGCAAGCTAGACAATTTGAGTACTTGGGAATTTCAAAGCTTTTTCTTCAACGGTATGTGAACTTTTAGCCTTTTCTTTATGTGATTGGGTGTCTAGACCACTGATCCTTGATTTAGAATGGTTGTAAGGTTATATCTAAGGGTGAATTCTTCTGTGGTGAGGTTGATTATCTTGAGTTTTTAGTGAAATTTTGAATGTTGTGTTAAGTAGTTGTATAATTAGCCTCAATTGTTGGCTAGAATTTATTGCTTAAGGTTATTTAATTGAGAAATTTGCTACCTATTATGAATGTTCAATGTGTTTGGCATGCTAGGATATGTTTTAAGTAAAATTGGGTAAAGAAATCACTATGGAATGTGTATGTTTTCTTGTACCCATGAGCTATAATGAATGTTTTCCAAGAAAGGTTGCTTGTGCATTAATCAAATTGGCTTAAATTGAGATGTGTATGACTGCATTTGAGTTCATGGCATGTGGAAATGATTAAATGATGTGATTATGTGGAAAGGAATGGAAAGTTAGTGCAATTTCCTTTAGTACCTGAAAGCATTAGGCAAGGTATTTTGATATAAAGCTTGATGCTATTAAGTGTTAATTAAGTACATTATTTTAGCTTGATTGTTGGCATGAAATGGCTATGGAATTCGCTAAGTAAAAGGCATAATGGTAGCACAATATACACTTGGAAATATGTCTTGAAATGCCTAAGAAAGAGTGGTATTAAAACCTATAGTTAAAGCTTGAAATAATGATCTAAAAATGGCTTCAATTAAGCTATTAAAGTGAACCTTAAATTTATGCTTTTTGGGCTAGAGTTTTGAAATGAAAAATAGATGGCATTTGTGCCCATATTTTAGCCATGTATTTAGCCTAGATATAGTTAGGTTAGTGCTTAGTGTCGTACTAAAAAGAATAGTAAAAACTGAGTTTAATTTGGACTTGAAACAGTCCTAGAAAACTACCTTTAAAAGTGGTCGAAATGACCTATAACTATCTAATTGACCTCTACTTGAACCAAAAATGTCACTGGACCAGAAAGTATTAACTTTTCAAGTGGAAATACCATGATAAATCATACAATAAGATGTTTTTATTTTTTATCATAACAGACTAAAATTTTTTGATGGATTTTTACTCAATAAAGCCGAAAAGTGGCTATACCAATCTAAATAAATTTTTAAAGTACGAGATAAAATTTGTAACTATCTATTTTTGAAACTTAAATATTATAAAAACGTTTTTAGTTATTAAATGAAGTTAAATTAAGCTACTTGTCCCATTAGTAGACACCCACTGGATGGGTTAACCGGTCAACTTAGGGTTTTGCAGTTGCTAGTCATTGGTGGCTGGAAAGGTATAAGAACTGATCTCTATTACGTCACCTAGTTATTAATGGTATTCATTAGTGGTTGTAGAGGTCTATAGAATGATCTTCATTATGTCACCCAATTCTTGGTAATAATTTGTGGTTGGGGAGGCCCACAGGCTATTCTCCATTATGCGATAGTTATTTTTATTGTGTTTGGGGAGGCTATGGCTAATCTCCATTATGGCACACAGGCTAGTGCAATGGTATAGGTCTAAAATTGGGACCATTGCACTAGTTATTTTCCCTTTAGATCCGTTGTCTTAAAGTGTCATCTTCCTTGTTAGACCAATGAAATAAATTGTGAAACAAGCAAAATTATCATTAAGAATGAAGTTTATGTTTATTTAAAGGACTTTTTTCTCAAAAAGTGGTAAAAGTATAGAGAAAGGGCATTTTAGTCAAATTTTCACATATAATTGAATGAAGAAAGTTTCAGAAAGTATGCTCATTAAAAATAATAATAATTGTTTAAAAAGATTTATTTGAGTCAAGAATACTATTTTCAAAATTTAAAAATTCCTTAGAGGCATTTTAGTAAATTGGCACCCTAGTGAATAGTTAAGTTATTTAATGAAGTAAATTTATATTTTTAACTACACAGGTTAGTTAGTAATATTATATCATGATTAAACTACTTTAAGTTCACCACTGAGTATCTCATATACTCAGCGTACCTATTTTACTGCGTAGGTACATAGCAGTGGGAACCTGCCTCATAAGCATGACAATAATAGTTTAAAGGACACAAGTGAAGAGTTTTAATGTAATTATTGTACAGTTTTGATATCCATGTATTTAGGTGGGAGTTGGGTATAACATGTATATAAGCTGTGGATATGTAATGTAAATTAATTAATTTTAACTTGCTGATGTAAATAAAGTATCTATGCATATTCCTTGATGAATGTATGATTATATATATGTGATGTTGATGTGAGCCTGAGGCTCTATATATAATGCATGTTTTATTTATAGCCTAAGGCTTGAGGTTGATGTGTGCTTAGGTTGATATTAGGCTGGAAATAGGGGACTAGATGGGTCTAGGTGCTGTGAATTGCTTATAGAAGCATTGAACAAGCTTTAGAAATTTTTGGGATAAGACCTAGATAGCCATTATGCTATTGAAATTTCTAAGTTTTGGGAAAATGACCTGTAAGCACCTAAATTTGCATTTTTTCATGACTATATCATGATAAGATATAAATTGTATGTAAAGAGAACTTGGGAATAAAGTGACATAAATGATGTAAGTAATGAAAGCAATAGAGAAAAGGTGCTAATGGCCTAAAAGTGTGTTCATCATCTATGGGGTCTCCTAAAGCATCTAGTAGGGGGTGTCACATTTGCTGATATCAGATTATAGGTTTGAATGTTCCTTGGTAGAGTACATGGATATCTAATGTTAAGTTTTTAATTCCATTAAACTGTTACATTGTCTGAGGGTAATAAGTTATTCTTTTGCAGTAAGCATATGGTTGAACAAGCACTTGAAAAAGGGCCTAAAGAGGTGGCTAGTTTTACACCAACTACAATTTAGGGGGCAGGTAATAAATCTCTACTTGAACCTAATGATGTTGCATAATAATCCAGACCACAAAAACCTAGTCCATAGCAGGCTGAAGCATCACTAACCATATTATAGCAGATAGTAAATTTGGTCTAAGAAACTTCCAATGCTACTACTATTCTACCTTTACCTCCACCTCCTCTGATAAAAGTACCACCTCCACCATAAGTTTTCCCATAAAAAGTTCCTTTAGAGAGGTTGAGGAAAATGAGAACTATTGATTTTTTGGGTAGAAGAGAGGATAATGCTGCTAGAGCTGAATACTTGCTAGACAGAACCCTCAGAATCCTAGAATAGTTAAACTGCACTGAGTCTGGGAATCTGTAGTGTGCTACTTACCTTCTATAGAAAGAAGCTAACAATTGGTGGAATACTACCAAGAGAAGAAAGACACCAGTAAAGCTGACCTAGGAATTTTTCCTGAAAGAGTTTAAGAAAAGATATATACCTGACTCTTATAAGGATAAAATGAGACAAGAATTCCTAGACCTAAAGCAAGGAAGGAAAACAGTGTCAAAATATGAGAAGGATTTTACCACACTCTTCAAGCATGCTAAGGAATTTATTCCTAATGAGGAGAAGTGCAAGAGATTTTTGGCACGATTAAATATAGAGCTGAGGATACAGATATCCCATATTAGAGAGAGGGATTTTGTTGTGTTAGTGTTAGCAGCATATGAAATGGAGTAGTTGATATAGAAGAAGAGGGATCTCTTTTAGAAGAAAAGGCAATTTACAGTGGGGCAGTTTGGTGCTACATCAAAAGAGGGGAAGAAGTGGAGAGAAGTCCAATCATAGGCACAATCTCAGACTAGGACTCAGTATCAGATAGGATACCAGGGGTCGAGACAGATAAAGACCTAGAAGGTAGGACAAATGTCAAATGTGAGACCTCATTTACCTCCTCAGGCAGAAAGTACCTCTAGTATAGGGGGCAACAGAGGTAAACCTCCCACATATGCCATTTGTCAAATAAGGCACTAAGGATAGTGTAAAGTAGATTGATGGGGAGAATGTTTCCAGTATGGTTCTTGAGATCACTTTAGAAAGGATTGTCCTCAGAGACCAATAAGGGGTAATCAGACTCAGACTCTAAATGTTGTACCATAGAATAGAGGATAGAGGTAGAATAGGGGTGAGCAATCTAGTGCTAATCAGGGTACTAAATCATAAGCTCATGCTCTAGCAAGGTAGTATGCTGTGAGAGTGAGGTAAGAGGCTGCAACACTAGATGTTATTACTAGTACATTTTATTTATTTGTTGTTCTAGTTTAGCTTTGATTGATCCTAGTTCTACATATTCCTATGTATGCACAGAATAAGCATATAATAGAGGACTAGAACCTTAGCATATTAATGTTGATATTAGAGTTAGCAATCCTATAGGACAGAGTGTTGTTGTGAACATAGTATATAGATAATATCCTTTAGTGATTCAGGGACATAGCTTTTCAACTGATTTGATTGAATTTGATGTGATATTGGGAATGGATTGGTTGACTAAACATTAGGCCATCATTGATTGTAGACATAAGAAACTAACCCTTTGTACTACAGAGGGATAGACAGTGAGAGTAGACTCTAAGAGATATCTATCAAATAATCTTATTTCTACTGCTAAGGCTAAGAAACTCCTTCGAAAAGGATATGAGGCATACTTAGCCTATGTTATTAACATGAATGTTTCTAGCTCTGAGCTTGAGCATATTCTTATTGTATCTAAATTCTCTGATGTTTTTCTTGATGATTTGCTAGGTTTACCACCTCAAAGAGAGCTTGACTTTGAGATTGAGGTATACCTTAGTATAGCTCTAATCTCTATTGCTCCTTATAGAATGGCACCTATTGAGTTGAAGGAATTGAAGGTTCAGTTGCAAGAGCTACTAGATAAAGGGTTTGTCTGATCTAGTATATCACCCTAGGGAACACCTGTACTATTTATGAAGAAGAAAGATAGGTCACTCAGGTTATACATTGATTATAGGCAGCTGAACATAATGATAGTGAAGAATAAATATCCTTTGCCCAGAATAGATGAACTCTTTGATCAGTTGAAAGGGCAGGTGTGTTTTCTAATATTGACTTGAGATCTGGATACCATCAGCTAAGGATTAAAGAGGTTGACATACCTAAGACTACTTTCAGGACCCAGTATGTGTATTATGAGTTTTTGGTGATGCCATTTGGGTATACCAATGCTCTAGTAGCTTTTATAGATCTCATGAATAGAGTGTTCTAGCTTTATTTGGATCAGTTCATAGTGGTGTTTATAGATGACATCCTAGTGCATTCTAAAAGCTAGGAAGAGCATGAACATCATCTTCGAGTGGTGTTATAGATCCTTAGAGAGAAACAGTTGTATGCTAAACTTAGTAAGTGTGAGTTTTGGCTGATAAAAGTTACCTTTCTAGGCCACATAGTGTCAGCTAAGGGAATCAAAGTCAATCCCAGTAAGGTGAAAGTAGTGTTAGAGTGGAAACCAACTACGAATGTCATAGAGGTGAGAAGTTTCCTTGGATTAGCTAGTTATTATAAGAGGTTTGTCAAAGGATTCTCCATCATTGCGACTCCTTTGACCAGACTAATCAAAAAGAATATAAAGTTTGTGTGGGATAATCAGTGTCAAACAAGTTTTGATAAGCTGAAATAGATGTTGATAGAGGCTTCTATCTTGATTCAACCTGAATAGGGTAGGGATTTTGTTTTATATAGTGATGCCTTATTGAATGGCTTAGGTTGTGTTTTGATGTAAGATGGAAAAGTAGTAGCTTATGCCTCCAGTCAGTTAAAGTCACATGAGACAAACTATCCTACACATGATCTGGAGCTAGCTGCTATTGTGTTAGCTTTGAAGATTTAAAGACATTATCTATACGATGAGAAGTGTTACATATATACATATCATAAAAGTTTGAAATACCTTATTACATAAAAGGAGCTAAATCTAAGATAGAGAAGGTGGTTGGAATTAATTAAAGATTATAACTGCATTAGTGATTGTCATCCAGGAAAAGCTAATATTGTGGCTGATGCTTTGAGTAGAATGTTTATAGTGACCTTCAAAGCTCTTAATGTCAAGTTACAATATACTCCAGGAAATGTTATATTGGTTGTGTTACAAGTAAGGCTAGATTGTAGACATCAGATCAAAGAGAATCAATTGAGAGATGAATAGATGGTTTAGATAATTAGTAAAGTTAAAGAGGGGAAGGCCATAGGATTTGAGTTGTTAAAGGATGGGTATTCATACTATCAGTATAGGTTATGTGTACCTAATATAGATGAGTTAAGAGTACAAATACTTAAAGAAGCACATAAAGCTCCTTATTCCATACATTCAAGGAGCACAATGATGTACTTTGGTTTGAAACCTAATATTGGTGGCCTAGTATGAAGAAAGATGTAGCAGAATTTGTTACTAGATGTTTGACATGTTAGTAAGTGAAAGTTGAGCATCAGGTTCCTTTTGGTTTGCTACATCCTATAGCAATACTAGAATGGAAATGGGAGAAAGTGACTATGGATATAGTGGTAGGATTGCCTATGACTAGAGGCAAGTGTGATGCTATGTGGACAATAGTAGATAGGTTGACTAAGACAACCTATTTAATCCCTGTTAGAATAGACTATTCTTTAGAAAAATTTGCCAAACTATACGTCGATAAGATAGTTAGATTGGATAGTGTGCTAGTGACTATCTTTTCAAACAGAGATCCTCTTTTTACTTTTAGATTTTAGAGGAAGTTATAGGAGGCATTAGGCACCAAATTAGCCTACAGCATAGCATTTTGTCCTTAGGCTGACGGATAGTTAGAGAGGGTGATACAGATATTAGAAGACTTATTGCGAGGCTATGCCATTAAGTTTAAGGGTAGCTGGGATTAGTATTTGTCTTTGGCATAGTTTGCTTATAATAACAACTACTAGTCTAGTTTGGGAATGGCACTGTATAAGGCACCATATGGTAGACAATATAGAACTCCCTTATGTTAGAATAATGTTGGAGAAAGAAAAATTGTTGGTGTTGAGTTGATCAAAGATGCTAAAGAGAAAATAAAGATAGTGAGAGAAAGGCTAAAGGCAGCAGTTGACAAATAAAAATCTTATGCTAACCTAAAGTGGAGGGAAATTGAGTATGGAGTGGGTGATAAAGTTTTCTTGAAGGTTTCTCTTTAGAAGAAAATTTTGAGACTTGGTAAAAAGGGGAAATTGAGTCCCTAGTTCATCGGGCCATATGAGATCATCGAGAGAGCTGGGCCTTTAGCATATAGGCTAGCATTACCCTTTAAGTTATAGTAGATTCATGATGCATTTCTTGTTTCCATACTCAGAAGGTATAGATTGGATCCTTTACATGTGATTTCAATGGCGAAGAATGAAGTGCAGCCTGACTTGAGTTATGAAGAAAAACCATTTTAGATTTTGGCTCAAGGGGTGAAATAGTTGTAGAATAAATCTATACCACTAGTTAAAGTGTTATGGAGGCATCACAACATAGAAGAGGCTACTTGGGAGCCAGAGGAGTTGATGAAAGCCCAATATCTATAACCATTTGCTTAAGGTAATTTTGAGGATGAAATTTATTTAAAAAGGGAAGAAATTTAATGTCCGTCATCTGAAGCTCTGTAATAGTGCTATAGGGTCTAGGAAGTGTGCCGGGGTTATCGAGGCACTTACACATGGACCGAGGGAGTGGCATTAGTTATGAAACTTTAAAGGGCTCTAAAATAGTAAAAACAGCAAAATAAAAAAACTTAACAGAACCAATAATTCAAATTAAGTAGTAAGGAATACATCAATGCAATAAAAAATGTTTGGGCCCAGACTAACCCGGGATGTCCCCGGACGAACCCAAAAATATTAGATCTTGAAGCTCAAAAATTCCACTGAGTCTATTAATGAAGGAATTTTTGAAATCTCAGGTCATTTGCAAATTCTCAAAATTTTTTAGGTTGGCATGCAAATCGAGGCAATCTAAAAATTTTCCTATTAAGGGAATCTAGCAACAAAAATTTACAAGCAGATAGAGGGGATTATAATGCGAATTTTAATACAAATGACATAATTTTTTGAGGTTCGAGTGAACTTTTATGAATTTTTGAAGTTTTCTAAAAAATCAAGATAGTTTGGGAATTACCAGGACCACCTTTGACATGTCAATGTGGGCCCCACTTTATGCCAAGTGGGCATGAAGACTGCCAAGTGGCAATTGGCCTTTGACAAGTGGATTTCCACTTGGCTATGACAAATGCTTCCTCCCCTATTTCCTTTTGTTACCGACGCCACAGGGAGGAAAAAGTCCATATCTTTTTCCTCCAATGACCATTATAGCTGATTCTTGTCCTTTAAAATTCTCTTTTGTGTTAAGCACCATAAGGAATAAGAATTAGGCCAAAAGGAGTTGCCAATTATGAGATAAAATTCAAAGAAGGAGACTAGTCTAGAGCAATCAAGAACAGGGTGTTTAAGGTGAGTTTTAAGCAATTCCTCCCTTTTTATTCTTTTTTCTAGTTGCCAATTGATGCTAAGAGGTACTTAAGACCTATGTGTTGGCGTGTTTGAGGTATTGGTGGCTGTTGGAGGCTAGCTTAGAGCTCACAAAGGAGAGGGAAAAGTATCGTGGCAATCTAGATAGTTTGAGTACTTGGGGATTTCAAAGCTCTTTCTTTAAAGGTATATGAACTTTTAGCCTTTTCTTCATGTGATTGGGTGCCTAGACTAGTGATCCTTGATTTAGGATAGCCGAAAGGTTACATCTAAGGGTGAATTCTTCTTTGGTAAGGGTAATTATCTTGAGATTTTAGTGAAATTCAGAATGTTATTTTAAGTAGTTGTATAATTGGCCTTAATTACGGGCTGGAATTTACTGCCTAAGGTTGTTTGATTAAGAAATTTGCTACCTATGTTGAATGTCGAATATGTTTGACATGGTAGGATATGTTTTAAGTAAAATTGGTTAAAGAAATCACCATGGAATGTGTATGTTTGCTTGTACCCGTGAGCTGTAATGAATAGTTTCTAAGAAATGTTGCTTATGCCTTAATCAAATTGGCTTAAATTGAGATATGTATGACACATTTAAGTTCATGGCATGTGGAAATGATTAAATGTTGTGATTATAAGCAAAGTAATAGAAAGTTAGCTCAATTTCTTTAAGTTCTTAGAAGCATTAGGCAAGGTATTTCGATATGATGACTGATGCTATTCAGTGTTAATTACGTACATTATTTTAGCTTGATTGGTGGCATGAAATGGCAATGGAATTAGCTAAATAAAGAGCATAATGGTAACACAATATACACTTGGAAATATGTCTTGAAATGCCTAAGAAAGAGTGGTACTAAAACCTATAGTTAAAGCTTGAAATAATGATCTAAAAGTGGCTTCAATGAAGTTATTAAATTTATACTTTTGGGCTAGAGTTTTTAAATGAAAATAGATGGCATTTGTGCCTATATTTTAGCCATGGATTTGGCCCAAATATAGTTGGCTTAGTGCCCAATGTAGTACTAAATAGAACAGTAAAAATTGAGTTTAATTTGGATTTGAAACAGTCCTAGAAAACCATCTTTAAATGTGGCCGAAATGACCTATAACTATCCAGTTGACCTCTCCCTGAACCAAAAATGTCACTGGATCAGAAAGTATTAACTTTTCAAGTAGAAATGCTATGATAAATCATACCATAAGACATTTTGTTTTTTAATCATAACAGACTAAAATTTTCTGATGGAATTTTACCCGGTGGAACCAAAAAATGGCTATTCCAATCTGAATAAATTTTTAAAGTACAAGATAAAATTTGTAACTATCTATTTTTGAAACTTAAACATTATAAGAATATTTTTAGTCAATAAATGAAGTTAAATTGAGCTACTTAGACCATTAACTAGACACCTACTAGATGTGTTAACCGGTCAACTTAAGGTTTTGTAGCTACTAGTTCATTGGTGGCTGGAGAGGCTATGGACTGGTCTCTATTATGTCACCAAGTTATTGATGGTATTCATTAGTGGCTAGAGAGGTCTTCGGACTGATCTCCATTATGTCACCCAGTTCTTAATGATAAATTATGGTTGGGAAGGCCCATAGGCTTAACACTATTATGCCACACATTTATTTTTATTGTGTCTAGGGAGGCTATGGTTGATCTCTATTATGGCACATAGGCCGATGCAATGGCATAAGTTCAGCATGGGGACCACTACACTAGTTATTTTCCCTCTAGATCTAGTGTCTTAAAGTGTCATCTTCCTAGTCGAGCCAGTGAAATAAATTGAGAAACAAGTAGAATAATCATTAAGAATGAAGTTTAAGTTTATTTAAAGGACTTTTTATGAGAAAGTGGTAAAAGTACAGACAAAGGGTATTTTAGTCAATTTTTCACATATAAGTGAATGAAGAAATTTTTTAAAGTATTCTCATTAAAAATAATGATAATTGTTTAAAATGATTTATTTGAGTCAAGAATACTATTTCATACTTTAAAAATACCTTAAGGGCATTTTAGTAAATTAGCACCCTAATGAATAGTTAAGTTATTTAATGAAGTAAATTTATATTTTTAACTGCATAGATAAGTTAGCAATATTATATCATGATTAAATTGCTTTAAGTTCACCACTAAGTATTTTGGATACTCAGCGTACCTATTTTGGTGCACAGGTACACAGCTGTGGGAACTTGCCTCATAAAGCATGACAATAGTAGTTTAGAGGACACAAGTGAAGAGTTTTAATGTAATTACTGTACAGTTTTGATATCCATATACTTAGGTGGGAGTTAGGTAGATCATGTGTATAAACTGTGGATATGTAATGTAAATTAAATAATTATAACCTACTGATGTAAATAAAGTATTATGCATGTTCCTTGATGAATGTATGATCATATATATGTGATGTTGATATGATCCTGAGGCTCTATATATAATGCATGTTTTATTTGTGGCTTGAGGCCTGAGGTTTATTTATGCTTAGGTTGATGTTAGGCTAGAAATAAGGGACTAAATAGGGTCCAGGTGCTATGAATTGGTTATAGAAGTGTTGAACAAGCTTGAGAATTTTTGGGATAGGACCCGAACAGCTATTATGCTATCAAAATTTCTTATTTTTGGGAGAATGACCCGTAATCACCTATTTTGCATGACTATGTCATGATAAGCTATAAACCATAATGTTTGCATCCCTTAAATTTTCCTAGGGCTGATCAAACTAAAATAGTTGAAGACTCAATCTAAGCCTCACTCCTTGAGTCTTAAAAGACAATAAGGAAAATAGAGGAATCTAGGGCCACTCTTATTTGATTAGCCTAGGAGGAGCGAGTTAGGCACCACAAGGTAGGAGTTGCTACCCAACCGAAGTTGGGAAATACCTTTTAGGACCAAAACTAGAACGGTTCAAAACCCTACTCTTATTTATACCTCAAGTTAATACAAAAATTCAGTTTGAATTTATAATATTATTCTTTTTCACAAGCGGCATTTTACTATTTAAATAAATCACGCTTTTATCTATGAGGAATTACAAAATATATTTATAAAAAAGTAAATAGGTGATTGGAATTGAAATATCATACATGAAATTATGCAGTTGATTGTCTTGACAACTTTGGTTCTCGTATTCTAATTTTAGAAAATGGATCTTATTGTAGTGATTTTTATTAAAATCGGGTGATTAGTTGGTTTGAGAACTTTGGTTCTCGCATGTTGATTTTGGAAAATGGATTTTATCATTATAACTTTTATTAAAGAAAAAAAAATCAAAATCTATTTTATTAACAAAGCACCGATTAATTAGGTATAAAATGATTTTGATTATTATTTCTTTTTTAACATGCAAAAATCATTTTCTACCTAATACAACGTTCATGGGATATTTCAGGATTTAAATTGAAAATATCATACATAAAATCAGGTAATTGTTTAGCTTGAGAACTTTAGTTCTCACATGTCAATTTTAGAAAATATATTTTTTATTTATTGTGATTTTTATTAAGAAAAATTAAAATATATTTTATTAGCAAAACACTTATTAATTAAATAAAAATGTTTCGGTTATTTTTCTAATATGCAAAAAATCATTTTTCTACTTATTATAGCATTCATGGAATATATAGGGAAATAATTTGGTAATAAAAATATATTACATGGCAATTACCTAAAATACACCCTAACTAAATAAAAATAAATATAAAATTACATTTTGGAACTCTTAAAATATAATCTAACTAAAAATAGGTGATAATAAAGGAAATCAGTAGAAAATACATAAAACACAGAATAAAATAGACATCAGAAAATAAAGGGTCCTAAAAAGGTTACTTCACCAAGATATAATGAGGTGACCAAAAAATAACAATCAAGTCCCAAAATAATCAAATAACTTGCATCACAACAACAGAAATAATGTATTAGTATGTGAAGCAAAAATAGACAGATAAATAGAAATAAAATAAAAATGGACAGATAAAATAAAAATGGATAGTCACACAAATATATA
>CANXYI011249068.1:0-13740 GCA_948208565.1 Hura crepitans | reverse complement strand
GTGTTTTATTGTATATAAAGCTTCCCCTTACTTTACAGTACCTAGAGTAGAATTTTGTATATGTAGATAGTAAAAAACCAAGAAAAAGAAAATGTATATCTTAAAGTCTACCAATAGATGTATAAGGCACGGAGTGCCTCAATTTGATAAGTAGTTATGTGCATAAATATGTATCTACAAGTAGGGTATATGAAATTTTGAGACATGTTAACCTTATAAGTGAATTTAAGCTAGTTAACAAGAGAGGTGCTACCATTTTTTTTTCATTTTCATAAAAATCAAAGACACCAAGTTAAACCATGGGGTAGGTCCCTTAGGCTCTAGTTACCTCTAAGAAGTGATGAGAGTTGGGCACTTACAATTATGGTATCAAAGCCCTATTTATGGTTCTTAGTTGACACTATTTTTACTTGGAAAATGTACATAGTTAAATTATGCTTGATATTTGATGCTTGCACTAGTGCAAACTGGTAATTTATTGATGTAAAAAGATGTCCTTAAAGATGCCACAAGCTCCTAGGTAATATAGTAGGGAAGAGAGAGAGGGTCGCCATATTCTCTCTTTAGTTCCACCCTCAATGGTGGATCCGTAGCTAACTCCAAGATAAAAAGCTTTTTATCAATATATCATTGAGATTTTTAGGTGGGTGGTGGGATCTATACCTCAAGCAACACTAACCTTACCACTCCCTTCAACTTTAGTAGTGGTTCAAAGACCTCCCATGGATAAATTAAGGAAGTATGGTATAGAGGTGTTCAAAGGAAAGAAGAGGGAGGACTTAACTACAACAGAGTAGTGGTTAGAATTCATAAAAAGTGTTTTAGGATAGTTGCAGTGCACTCCAAAGGATAACTTGGTATTTGTAGTATCATTGATGAAAGAAGAAGCTTACCAATAGTGGTATACAACCATAAACATGGTATTAGCTGAGTGCTAGACTTAAGAGTTTTTTTTATAGGAATTCAAAAAGAGATATATTAGTGATCTTTACATGGATGAAAGGAAGGAGTTCCTATATTTGAAGCAACATAAGTCCTCAGTTGCAAATTATGAAAGAGATTTCATGAGACTTATTTGTTATGCTTAAGAGCTCATACCTACTAAAAAGATCAAATGTAAAAGCTTTGAATAAGTCTTACATAATGAAATATGAAGGTTGTTAGGGATTCATCACATTAGAAATTTTTTTTACCTTATTCAAGGTTGCCTTGAGTTATGAAAAGTTTTAAACTAAGAATCTGACTAGGTTATAGAAGAATCTATTAAAGAGAAGTCTGATGCAAAGGTAGATGCCTCATAGTGACAGTAGAAGGTTCAAGGGTCCTATAGTAAGGATAGGGAGTTAGTCCAAACTAGTAACTTCAAGGGCAAGATAGAGTAGGCAGTATAATTGGATTAGGTAAGGGGACCTTCCCAGAGTGTGCACAATGTTAGAGGAGACACCCAAGTACATGTAAAAAGGGTTTGGATTGGTGTTTTAGGTGCAGTTAACTTAATTATTTTTTTTAAGGAATTCCCCTAGGAATGGCCTAAGGTGGAAAGATCATTTGAGAGTGCAGTTCCCACAAGCCCACACGGTAGGGGCAAGAGTAGGGGTGAATCAGGTGTACCAAATTAGAAGGCCCCCTCAAAGTCAATAAGTAGACCTAGGGCTAGAACATTAGCATGAGTATATGCGATTTGGCTCAAGGAAGAGGCAGACACTCCTAATATGATAAGAGGTACTTTTCTATTTTAGATATTGATGTTTATGTATTAGTAGTCCCTAGCTCTACTCATTCCTATATTTGTGTACTTACTATGCTTAAGAGTTGATTGGGGGTCGAAACCCTAAGTATTAATGAAATAGTGACTAATGCTTTAGGAGATTATATGGTGGTAAATTAGATAATAAAGAAGTGTCCTACAGAGATACAAGGAGTTTCTAGGTGATTTCATTAGGTTACCTTTTAGAGAGTTTGATGTAATCCTAGGAATGGATTGGCTATTTATACATTAGCCAGTAATAGATTGCAAATAGAAATAGATTACCTTTAGGAGTGATAAAGGAAAAAATTATTATTCAAGGAGAAGAGTCTCAGTTGTCCTTAGTTATCATTTCAGTGACTACTGCTAACAAGTCAGCAAAGTCAGGGTGCAAGGCTTATTTGGCATGTGTACTAGAATCTAGGATTAGGGAAAAGAGCTTCATAGATATACCTATAGTGTAATATTTTCCTAAGGTGTTTCTAGAGTATTTACCAAGATTGCCCCTAGAATGAGAAGACAAATTTGGAATCAAAGTTATTCTAGGGATAACTCCCATTTATATAGCCCCATATAGAATGGTCCCTACTGAACTAAAGGAATGAAAGAAGCAATTGCAAGAATTACTAGATAAAGGTTTTATCCCACCCAATGTCTCTTTATAAGGTGGTTGAGTTTTTTTTTTTTTGGTGAAGAAAAAAGATGGGACTTTAAGGCTATGCATTAATTATTGGCAGTTGAATAAAGTGACTATTAAAAACATGTATCCACTACCCAAAATAGATGATTTGTTTAATCAATTGAAAAAAGCAAGTGTGTTTTCTAAAATAGACTTGACATCAGGGTACTATCAATTGAAAGTAAACGAGCTTAATGTACCAAAAATTGCCTTTAGAACTAAGTATGGGCATTATGAGTTCTTGTTAATACCCTTTGGATTAACTAATGCCACTACCGCCTTTGTGCACTTGATGAATCAAAACTTTCATAATTTCCTTGATAAATTTGTGGTGGTTTTTATTGACACCATTTTGGTTTACTCTAAGTCTGAAGAGGAGCATGACCAACACTTGAGAAAGGTGTTGTAAACCTTGAAAGAAAAATAGTTATATGCTAAGTTGGATAAATGTGATTTTTGGCTAAAGAAGATAACATTTCTAGGACACATAATAACAGTGGATGGGATCAGGGTGGATCTAAAAAAGATTGAAGTAATAGTTCATTGGAAACCATTAAGGAATGTTACCAAAGTAAAGAGTTTTTTGGAATTAGTTGGATATTAAAAAAGGTTTGTGAAAGGCTTTTCGATGATAATTGTACCCCTTACAAAATTACTCAAAAAAGGGATGAAATTTAAGTGGACCAATAAATGCTAGGAAAGTTTTGATCACCTCAAGTCTATATTAATAGAGGCCCTAATGCTTACACAATTGATTTCAAGTAAGAATTATATAGTATACAATAATGCCTCCCGTAATGGTTTGGGATGTGTCTTAATGCAAAAGGGAAAAGTGATTATATATGCATTGAGATAGTTGAAAACTCATGAATGAAATTATCCTACTCAAGACCTAGAACTAGTAGCAATCATCTTCACCTTGAAAATTTGGAGGCATTATCTGTATGGGGAGAAGTGCTACATTTACACGGATCATAAGAGCCTTAAGTACTTACTCAGAAAGAGTTAAATTTAAGGAAAAGAAGATAGATGGAATTATTAAAGGATTATGAGTGCACAATTGATTAACACCTAAGAAAATCTAATGTGGTAGCAAATATATTAAGTCATAAGTCTCTAGCTACCTTAAAGGCAATGAACGCTAACCTCACTATGATATAGGATAGGGGTATCTTAGTAGAGCTTCAAATTAAGCCTTCTTTATTTAGACAAGTATAAGAGGCACAAGTAAATGACCCCTAGTTACAAGTTAAGATAGAATAAGTTTAACAAAGTGAAGACAAGGAATACCGGGTTAGTGACATAGATGGGTGTTTATATTTCCAAAATTAACTGTGTGTGCTAATAAATCTAGAATTGAAAACATAGATATTGCAAGAAGCTCATAATAGTCCTTTTGTAATGAATCCAGAAGGAATTAATATGTACAATGATTTAATGATACATTATTGGTGGCCGAGAATGAAGAGGGACATTATGAAGTATATGGCTAGATGTTTGATATGTTAATAGGTAAAAATAGAGCATCAAGTACCTTCCAATTTGTTGCAACCCATAAAAATTCCCAAATGGAAGTAGGAGCAAGTTACTATGGACTTTGTGACTAGGCTATCTATTACACCTCAGAAGAAAGATTTAGTGTGGGTGATAGTTGATCAGTTAACAAAGTCAGCCCATTTCTTACTAGTGAGAGCAGACTAATCCTTTCCTAAGTTAGTAGAGTTATACATTAGGGAGATAATATGGCTACACAAAGTTCCCATGTCTTTTATCTAAGATAGGGATCCAATATTTACAACTCAATTTTGGAAGAAGCTTCAGGAATCCTTAGGGATAAGGTTATAATTTAGCATAACATTTTATCCTTAAATGGATAGGCAATTAGAGAGAGTGATTCAAGTGCTTAAAGATATGCTTCGAGGATGTATATTAGATTTCACAAAAAGTTAGGAGAAGTACCTTCCTTTAAGAGTTCACTTATAATAATAG
Source organism: Hura crepitans (assembly GCA_948208565.1). Lineage (NCBI taxonomy): Eukaryota > Viridiplantae > Streptophyta > Magnoliopsida > Malpighiales > Euphorbiaceae > Hura > Hura crepitans. The sequence goes on along the minus strand of CANXYI011249068.1, from coordinate 9,325 downwards.
TTATTAAACAAGCTTGTAGATGGCCCTCTACGAGGCATTATATGGGAGGAAGTGTAGAACTCTTATGTGCTAGATAGAGTTAAGTGAGAATAAACTAAAAGGCCCTAAATTGATAAAAGAAGTAGAAGAGTAAGTGAGAATTATTAGGGGTTGGTTAAAAGTTGCAACTAATCATCAAAAGTCTTATGCAAACTCAAGAGAAAAGAAAGAGAATACCATCTAAAAGATAAAAGTCTTCCTAAGAGTTTTCCTTGGAAAAGATACTCCAGTTTGAAAAAAAAAAGTGAAATTAGCTCCAAGATATATAGGACCATTTGATGTTGTCCTAAGTAAGACCAATTACTTATAAATTAACACTCCCTCTAAAATTAAGAAAGGTTTATGATGTGTTCCACGTGTCCACATTAAAAGGATACAAAGCTGACCCCTTATATATTCTTTCAACAACCTAAATCAAAATTCATTTTGACTTTACCTATAAGGAAGAACCTGTCACAATCTTGGATAGAGAAATCAAACAATTAAAGAACAAGGATATTCTTTTTTAAAGGTGCTATGGCAGACTCACAAGGCAAAAGAAGCAACATGGGAAATAAAAGCTTTTATGTAGCAACAGTACCCTTATTTATTCTCCTTAGGTATAGAAATTATTTTTAAAGTGAAATATCAAATATGGGGGAGAGTTGTGACATCTACATAGTTATTATATTTATTTCTACCAATGGGGGATCATGGGTGTTTAGGTTTTAAGGAAGTAATGTGAATGAGGGAAATGATTGAACTAACTAGAATTAGGAGATTTGTTAATATAAGGAAGGGGATTTTGTAACTATAGAGAGAAAAAATATATATAAATATAATAAAAATGATAATAGCCATAATAGTAAGAAATAATATATACTGTGGGAGCTACTAGAAGTTTTGAGAAAAAAAAAGGGAACCGATGGAAAAGAGGCAGCACTAAAAACATATGAATAATAATGTAATAGAAAATGGGAAAATAAAAGAAAAAGCTGAGGACTGAAAATTGCAATGAAAATTTGAAGAAATAGAGGGAAGTCGACAACAGGGGGGTTGAGAAAGTAGTCCCAAGGAAGGTAAGCCTAAAATGTCATGGTTTATTTTCTTTCTACTATTCAAATATTATTGTGGTTAGGGAAAGGGGAGAGGGGGAATAGCATAAAGTCATAGGCCATAAATTCATACGGTTGCTACAGTGTTGGAGCACTCTACTGCTATAGTGAGGTAACACTACTGCTAGTATAGGGGAACACGATAGCTATAGTTCCTAGCTATAGATAGCAAGCATTGTAATGTTGCAATAACTAAACAACTACACTATATGGGAGTTGTGATCAAAGGAAGAAGAAATAAGACATACTGAGACAAAGCTCACAAAAAAATAATAGTAGCAAGGCAGTGCTACTCTTACTACACTAAGCTGTAATAGCTCAGGCTACCAATTATAGATAGTGGCTACTGTAATAGCCATAGGAGGGGACTAGTTTAATTATGATGTGTAAAAAAAAGGGGATTATAGAAAAAGGTTCTTGCTATAGTGCACAGTAGTTTAGTAGAGGAGCAGATTAGTGAATAGTAAAGGAAAATGATAAATTGAAATGATTTTTATTACTTATTGTCAACTTAATATTGATTGTGTAAAGGCAAACTAAAAAGAATTGTGTTTATAAGAGTGAGAAGTGAAGGTGAGATGGGACCGAGTACGAACAAAGAAAAAGGGGAAATAAGAGCTGTACTAGGTACGGACCAGGCATTAGACATATGGTACGTGTTATTTGATGCTTTGATTTGTACTGGAAAAATTTATCATTTAAACCATCAATTTGCATTTTATCAATGAACTGTGTTTGGCATGTCTTATAAATACATTAGAATGGTGCAAAAATTAGTAGGTATATATATATAGGCATAATAGCTATGCTCCATTTTACTAACTTGTGTTCATTTCTTTCTTTCATGTGACAGTCTAGTTGAGATGAATAATAGGTGCGAGAATGAAAACATGTTTTAGTGATAAATCACATAGCTCAATACTAATGGTAAAAGTCATGTCATGGCAGCATGTATATAGGAAGCAAACTCACATTTTCTCAGCATACTAGTTCCATAAATACTATACTTGCCTTTGGTTGCTTTAGTACCAAACAGATGCATTATTGAGAATTGAAATAGCAAGCCAAAATTACGTTAGGTAACACAAAAAAAAGTAAGATGAGTACAACTTATAGACATAGATAAGATTTCTATGGGAGACCACTTCATCCTTGAAATAAATGATTAGTAGTCATGGAAAAGACAATGTAATAGACATAATAAATCATTTTAATATGAGTTAGTAGCAATGTAGCTATTAGAGTCAATTATGTAAATATGACACGATGACTTACATAAATTCACACTTAAAACTGGAGCTAAGGTAAAACTTACTGAACTTAGGTAATTATAGCTTCGACATGCCAAAGAAGCGCACTATATAGATCTATAATAGTTTACAACTTATTACTCATGCTATGCAAATTGTTTATAGAAATAGTGGTCGAGGCCATAAACAAATATCAGCTTATAGTTAATCACCAACTTATCAACTTATAATTATCAGTTATTAGCTCGATTACCCTTTCCTAAGAGTATCTCGAGATATATTAGCTTTAGCTCTAGTAAATTTCACATAAATCTATTTTTTTAATGTGACATTAGGAAATTAAATTAGCTACAATTCAAATTTATATAGTTAACTAATTCAAATGCAGTGCACAAATAGCTTATGCACAATATAGCAATAAAGTATAAAGAATGTAGTTTAGTCCTAATTGATTTTAGTGCCCAAACATACCATAGTGCACCTAGGACTAGAGTTGTAGGACAAATTCAATTTATTGTAGTTAGAACATCACAAGTATTCATGATATGTTTCTTAAGCAAGGAAAATGTCTAACATTCATGCGATAGGTAAAATTCATAGACATATAATTTCTATCTAGATATTTTCGTATGAAAGGTAAGATAAAGTTATATAGGAGTACTACTAAATATGTCACTCAATCTTATAATTTTTGTGTAGGTTATGTGGAGTAGAGGGTGAGTAGTAAATGTACAATTTTGGCTAAGCTTGCAAAGAGCAAGCATCAAAGTTCCCAAGCAACCCAACATTTTGTTGTAAATAAAGCTTCCCTTTACTTTGCAATACCTAGTGTATAATTTTGTATGTACAAATAGTAGCAAACCAAAAAAAAGAAAATGTATATCCTAAAGTCTGTTAATAGATGTATAAGGCATAGAGTGGCTCATTTTGATATGTAGTTATGTGTATACATATGTATCTACAAGCAGGGTATATGAAATTTTGAGACATGATAACCTTACAGGTGAATTTAAGCTAGTTAACAAGGGAGGTTCTGCTAGTTTTCTTTTTCTTTTCTTAGAAATAAGAGAGACCATGTTAAATCATAGGGTAAGTCCCTTAAGCTCTAGTTACCTTTAAAACGTGATTAGAGTTAGGTGCTTACATGCATCCAATCCCATAACAGTCTCAACAAGGATTAGAAGAAAAGGGTTTAGGCTTACTCTTATGTCATTCATCACAATAAACAATTGGTAGCCAAAAAAATAGCCTTTCAAAGTAACAATGAGGTACTTAGCAAAGAAAATTAATAAGTGAATGCCTACACGCAAAGATAGAATGTCCATATGACTATCAGAATAAGTCAGCTAAGAATATAAAGCATCAGACTCTTTCTTAAGAACCTATCTGATAACCATTAAAGGCAAAATTCCTAGTGCCCCAACCATTTCATGCGAATACTGAGTACAATAGTTACGATAGCAAGGTAAGGCTTTGAATGAATAGGGTATCCCCTAAAATTGTAGCAAATTCTATAGACAAAAGACACAACTCCTTAAGAGAAAATTGAAAAACATGAAATTGGAGGTCTAGAAAATAGGTTGCAACTTTCAAAAAGAGGAGATTAAGTTAAACCCAATGGAGAAACTTTAAACCTTTAAAAGGAGTGAGAGTAGAATTTGCCTAAATAGGAGAGAGATATAAAGACTTTTATGGAGTTTTTGGAGAAATTTGTTACCCATTGAAATAAGCAATGGAAAAAAAAACCAAGAGGCATAAGGATCTATGCACACATTAATTTCATTTCTAGGCCAAAAGATTAAAATGGCCATTTTACACTAAGCCAAAATAGATGTTTTACCTAAAGACAAAACATCCGTTTCAGGTTAAGATTAAAGAGGAGTTTTATGCCAAAATGGCTATTTTAGAAGGGCCAAAATGACAATTTTGCCTTGTTTTGCTATAAAAGCTTCATTATTTTCCTATTTTTAACTTTGTACAATCATCATCCAACCCTTTCTTTGCACATACACTCTTTCTCCTAATCCTTTTTTTAAGCACTACAAAATACCACCTAAATATAGTAGAGTAAGTCTATACTTGAGCACATGGTAGCTCTTAACTAGTTGAGTTTTGAGGAATCTGAGTGCTTTAAGACTAGCAGTTGCTACTTATACATACATACAATATGAGATTTACGTGTCCTTTGATGAGTTAACTAGCTACTTACATAGATAAAATGGCGTAACTCTTACTTTTATCTCTATGCTACCTATTCAAGAGTCAATCTAGAGTTTTTAAGCACTCTTTAGTACCACTAAGTGGACCCTACAAACACTACAGCCATTTAGTTTAAGGTGTTAGGATCACAGTAGTAGGTATCATTATTGAAGTTTATGGAAATGCTACATCTATCGATTGATGGCATTTTAAGGATCCTAAAGTACCTTAATGAGCACTGGGCTCTCATTAGTCGAGCCAACACATTTTACTAGGCTAGCTAGACTAAGGCCTCCTTTATTAGAGATCTAGTCCATCGATACCTCTAACAAGTCTCAGCAATTTCTTGCCTAGGGCGAGTCAACAACATTGCTCATAAGAACTAGATTAAGCTCTGTAGGTTTAAGGCCTTGGAGTAGAGTGAGCATTTCAATCTCTCACCAAATGTTCTGCAACACTTTTACTAAACTAGTAAGTTCCCTAGTAAAGGCATTATTATGGGTGAAGCTACTATGACTCTCCTTGTCAACCTCATAATCCAAGAGCAGTATATAGGTGGCATGCTCAAGTAATAGTTCTGGGTTGACTGAGATACTTGCATTGCCATAGGGATTTCAAATAACAATCCCCAATCCTTAGCTCCTATCAATTAGTCATAGCAAAAGAGTTTGCCATCACAACAGGTCCACAGCTTGATGACTTAAATAATACAAATGTCTAATTTATAATAGATTTCATAGACCTACTAGATGAGGATTCTTTTATGAGGCCCTACAATCCTTCGACCTTTGTTCGACGGTAAAGGCAGTGCACTAATAAGGCAGGACATCTTCGATAGTAACTCATGATATGTTATATGCATATACATACGAGGCCTTATTGCTAGGCATAGATGTCTGACTTATGGATAGTCTCCAACTCGTGCTGTCAAAGTTGAGCATGAGGATCAAAGATGCCTAATAAGATCTCACTATTAGACTAAATTCCTTTAAGGCTAAAATCTAGTCCCTCTAAGCTTCTAGACATGTACCAGAGCCTTAGAGCTTGCTTTGCTTATCTTTTATTTATTTGTATTATCCATGTACATATTAGTCTTAAGATATTACTAAAAATTATACTTCAAAATTTGGCTATATAAGAAATTCTTATTTATGCCATATGCTTTCCTTTTATGTTTCAATTATTGCTTTTTATTATTTTGATGCCTATGCAAAAATAATTAATAATAGTAAAATAATAAGTACAAAGTAAAAAAAAAAGGAGGAACAAATATAGTAAACAAATAAATAAAATTTGAGAAATGAAAAACTAAGGGAAGAGAAAGAAAATAATAAAGAAGGTATAACTTAACCAAAACACTAACACACAACATGCATCACCATTGTAATCGATGCAAAATCACTAATGCAATTCTACTTTGCTTTGTAGGAGACACCTTAATGCTATTGACTAACCCTCTAACAAGTAAATGCTTAGTTAAATAATAAGGGGCAAGCTATAAATTTTCACAGCTCACATGGCAACATCACAAATGATCGATGAGAAAAGTATCCCTGGCATCTGCTCTATTATCGGGGGTAAGAAAGATGATAAACAGTTAAAGCCAAGCTAAAATTGAAATAAAGTCTACCAAGAAATGTCTAAAGCACTAATTACATTGCTGATAAGCTCACAAAAGTACCAAAATTACAAATCTAGATAAAGCTGACATAAGTCGTACCTACCAAGTAAGTGAAGTTCTCGAATAAAGCCAATATAAGTCACACCCACTGAGTAAAAAAAGTAAATGGATAAGGCCAATAGCATTCACACCTATCAAGTAAGGTAAGTTCATGAATAAAGCTAATAAAAGTTACACCTATCGAGTAAAGGAAGTTCTTAGATAAAGCTGACAAAAGTCACACCTATTAAGCTAAGCAAATTCTCAGACAAACATTTTATGACTTAAATCCACTAAATAGTGAAAAAGCTCTTAGATTATTCACAAATTCTTAAACATGAGAAGGGTCAGCCCATAAGGTAAGTGTCTCTTTTTTTTTTTGAACTTTTGGTTACCTCATACACTCTGTAGTCACCTCCTTAAAGTTAGGGGCAACTATAAATAGTGTGTTCTAGGGCTTTCGAGTTCAAATTGCCTGATGATAAATAAAAGATAAAAAGATTGTTAGAAACGGAAATCTTGTTGCCAGATTAGAAGTTTCTTTAAAAAGATTAAAAAATATGGTTAACTTATGAAATCTTGCTCGGCCCATCAAGCCCAAATCATGGATATGATTGGTAGAAGAGTCTGACAAGGAAAATGACTTCAAAAATGGTTTGAAAAGAGAATTTTAGGCTTTTTCAATTTTTGTTGTTTTATCTATTTTGGGATAAAATGACAATTTTTTTTGTCACTTAAAATGGTCATTTGGCCATCCTAAATGGCATCATTTTACATGGAAGAGTCTCGATTGGGCTCTAGGTCTGGCCATATGAAATGCCTATTTTAGTTAAGGCTGAAATGGTTGTTTCACACCTCAAGTTTCATGTATAAATTTCAAATCCCCTACTAGTTGTAGAGGCCAACATTTCTTGGTAAGTATGCACTCACAGACATGAAAATGGTTTTCTAAGCATCATTTCTCTTATTTTAAAGTGATTTTTCAAAACTATTTTCTATTTTTCTCTTAAGTTAACTGAAAGATCAAAAATTGAAGGCAATTATACATGGTGGGTTGAACAGTTAATTCTCTTCTTCATTTCTTTCTTTTTCATCTGTCATCTAGTTAGGTATTATGCCTTTTATTTATTTTTTAGTTGAATGTGGTAACCTTATTTTTATTTGTTACCTATCTACCAGTTTAGCATGGTATCCTTATTTTATTTATTTTCTTATCCATCTAATTGTTAGATGAGATAATTTATTATCCATCTATCGTTAATATCATATCCTTTTTTATTTCTGATTTACTTTTTATTTATTCCCTTTGTTTGTCCATTTACTAGTTAAATGGGATGATTTAATCCATATCATTTTTTATTTTATTTATTTAATTTCCATTTATTTTATCTTATGTATATTATATTATTTATTTTTTTTATAATCTAAATTCAATTATTGTCCATTATTTTGTTCATGGTAACATATGTGTTTTGTTATGGATGTGAGTTATTTGAGATATTTTGGAGTTGTTTTCTAATGTATCTAGATTCCCTTTAGTTGAATATCTATTAAAGGTGAGCCTTTATTATTTTCTTTTATTTATATTTATCTCTATTATTCTTTATTTTTTTATTTTTATCATTTGCTTATTATTGTTCTTGGTTATAATGTATTATAAACAATTTCAATGTAAATTTTATTTTATAGATTAGAATATATTTTAATTAATTTCCTTGTAAGCATTACTTTTTATTATATTATATTTAAGTTATTTCTATGTAATTTTATTTTCATTCAGATTATTTCCATATATCTTCCATGAATGTTGTAATAGGTAGAAAATGATTTTTGCACATTATAAAAAATAACCAAATTAATTTTTATTTAAGTAACTAATGTTTCCTAATAAAATGGGTTTTGATTTTTCCTTAATAAAAGTCACAATAATAAAACATGCTTTCATAAACTGGCATGTAAGAACCAAAGTCCTCAAAGAAAATTAATTATCAAGTTTAATGTATTTCCTTGTGTTTGTAAATATGATCATTTTATTAATTCACTACGTCATTGAATGTTTTATTTTAATTTCAAAATCTGTTTAAGGAAAACGATAAATTTGTGAATTTAATCTAAAATTATGTATCAAATTGAGGTATAAATAAAAGTAAGGTTCCAAACCATTCTTTGGTTTGGCCCTAAAAGGTATTTCCCAACTTTGGTTGGGTGGTAACTCCTACCTTGTGGTGCCCAACTCATATTCTCTAAGTGATTAAATAGGAATGGCTTAAGATTCCTCAAATATCCTTCTTGTCTTTTAAGATTTGAGTGGTGAGATTTAGGTTGCATTATCGGTCTTTTTAGTTTTATCGATCTTGGAAAGGAGAGACACGAACACTATTTTAGTAAAAATAACATTAGAGAGGAAGTCTAACCTCTCACCTCTAATGGTTACTTCATTATCAGTAGTCATCTTAAGAGTTATCATCATTACTCTACAATCCATCATTACTTAAAGCTTGTATAGCAAATCTATACCTAATGTCACTTTAAACTTATTAAAATATAGCTCAATCAAGTTTTGCAAAACCCCTTACTCAATTTGATTGCTAAGCTTGAATAAGGAGCGATAGATAACCATCATCTATCTGATCTTTTATTAGGTTTACTTAAAATCCCTTTTAACTTTTTATCCAACCAAATAATGTCTTATCACATAACTTATAAAAACTAGACTTAATAAAAAAAAATATCAATTAGAGTTTACTAATTGAGGTCTTCATGTCAAAAATTCAATAGCATAACGATCGTACTAGGACACTATCATAAATGGTAAACTGTATAAAATAGCACTTCAAATATACTAGACATATTTCATCAACATCTTAGTCCATCTAACCATCCAAACTCAACACCATCTCAATCACAAATATATATAAAGATCAACATTCATCTCAAAAAATTTTCAAACCATACAAACATAATAACTCTCCAATCACCATATAATCAGTACCTTTTAGTAACATATCTGCTTATATATATATATATATATGTGTGTGTGTGTGTGTGTGTGTGTGTGTGTGTGTATATATATATATACATAT
>CANXYI011249060.1:0-10234 GCA_948208565.1 Hura crepitans | reverse complement strand
GCTTGTAATGCCTATTTTCATCACTTTTATAAGCTTATCTGATGTGGTGGTTGTGGAAATAGCAACTTGACCCAAGGTTTCAAACACTTTTTGCCTATGGTGTTTAGATGACATCAGCAAATCCCAGATGCTAATATTGGCTTGGGTCTTCTTAAGCTACTTTAACAACTCTTTGTGCTTATCTATTCTAGATTCAGGTTCCTTTCCTAGTAGGATCTAACCATTCTTCTCTACTTTTTCCACCATTTCTCCCTCAACCCATAGTGGCTCTCTTTTACCCTCTTCGAAATCCTTATCAGAGGATTCATCCTATAAATTCTTGCTCTCCTCAACCTTACGGCCACTCTCACTATTCCAAAAACTGGTCATTAGGATTGATTCACTCACCCTCACTCTTGCTTTTATAGGTAGGTCAGACCTATAGATTTCCCTAAGCACATACTCTTTGGATAATCTGGATTTAAGGAGGCATGTGATGTGATGTTTTGGTAGGGGGTTTAATTAAGTCTCTAGGTTAGGGATCTATTTTGAATTGATAAGATCTTGGATAGCTCTCTTAAGGAGTTTGCAGTTATCTGTGAGATGCTTGGTTCTCTGATGATAAGCATAATACTAATCGTGTCTATGATTGGGAGGTAATGGTCTATTGAATGGCTAGTGTGGAAGTGGTTGTAGCTTTCCTTCTTTAGTGAGCTTCTTCAAACACCATGATAATGACTTACCTAGATTTAAGTACCTGCGGCCTTAAACTATATGCACCTTAGCAGTCTTAGTAGAATTGCCAGCATTTCCACCTGCAAAAGTATTGATATCTTGTAACCTTGTTCTGATACCCAGCTTCAAGGTCAATAACAATGTCTTTCAACTGTTCCTAAGTAGTAATGCCTTTAGTGGTAAGCCCATTATTCATATAACTGTTGGCATTTCTAATGAACATTTTGATCTAGTTGATATCTTTAGGCTTATTTCTCATCTTTAGGATCTTTTCCCTCTACCTCTGCAGATAGTCAAAAAAACTCTTATTAGGCTTCTGCTTAATCAGTTTTAGATCTTTTAAGGTGATTTTGATGCTACCATTATTTGCATATTGCTTGTTGAATACTCTTGCCAACTCATTCCAGTCCTCTTTAACCCTTCTCTCTTGATATTGAAACCAGTTAAGAGCCTGGCCTATAAGAGATGCTGAACAGGCTCACAATTTATTTTTCTATTAGATGGGTAGCTCTCATGGCTATTGCATATTTTTTCAAATAAATATGAGGATCAAAGGTTCCATCAAACTTGGTCAGATCAGGCATCTTGAACTTATGAGGCATTGAGTGATTGGGCCTTAGACTGATGTCATCCAGGTTAATATCTCTACCCTCGGTTACTAATCGAGACATGGCTTCCATCTTTTTGTTTAACTTCTTCAACTAATCATTTTCTGGTGCTTTAAGAGGGGGTACCCTATTGTAAGCCTTTACCACCTATGGTATCTCATCATCAGATGACTGGTCATCTTTAGGCTCTCCTGCTATCTCCTTTCCCTTATTGGTACCCGAAGTCTGCCCTACCTCTTGTGGATTCTACATATGGGACATAGCATTGTTAACTAGTGCCATCATTCTCCTTTCCATCTCAGCCATTGCCTTCATGAACATATCCTTAGTTATGTACTTATTAAAAAACATGGTTCCTTGCTTAGGTTATGTAGGTACTTCTATGCTAATTCTATTGAGGCATTTGCCTACTCTTTTCCACTGAGCAGTAAGTGAAGGATCAATGGTGGCTGAACAAGACAAAAGGGTTAGACATGATGTATGTAGAGTATAAGATGTGAAATGTGAATGATGCATGATATGCAAATGCGTGTTTTGTGATGCAGCAAAAGACAAACACATGAAATAGTCCTTCCAACCTTATTACTCCCATACTCATGGCCTTAGTCATTCTTCCTAGGTGGGCTTACCTAAGAATCATCAGGGGATGCATGGGTTCAAACATAGGCTTAATTAGGCTTAATAGTCTCTCGTATTTAAAGCGCAAGTGAAAATGGTGACCTTAAGATATTTATGTCTTATTTGATGTGAAATTAGGGTAGGCCTATCCAGAACAAAAAGGCACAATGGGCTTGCCCCCATTTCAAATAAGGCTAAATATAATAGGTCCATATAGCAATCATAAATGTATTCGCACACATTTATGGTCATACAACCTAGGGGAAGTTGCTAAGCTTGACTATATGGGCTCATGGTTTGGTTAAAAGGCTTATTGGCTCCCACAAGCAGAGGTCCCTCCTAACGGGTCTTTCCAATCAAGGATAATAGCAATAGATTAGTTTACCTTTTCATATACCCGAGTGTATGAGGCTTGTGAGTGATGGATATGCTAGCACTTCTCCTTTCTTGAATGAAATATAGAGTAATGGTTCATAACACCATCTAGGGTAAAAGGGACATAGTTTATAAGAAGTGTAATGAATGAGATTGATAATGATTAGAATATTTAGATGACATATTATTTGGGCACTTTAAGATTAAAATTTCTTAATCCCCAGTGGAGTCGCCACTATAGAGATTATGATGTTTTACCAGGGATGAGAGTGGTTAGTGGAGTTGCTATCTAGCTTCTACACCAGGACCTCTAATCTTCCGTACCAGAAAGGTTCGAAATTTTAGATCTTATTTATGCCCTTATAATATGTTATCTATGTATATTGTAATGTTTATCAGTCCCTTATCAATCAAGCATGCACCATTCTTAATTCTTAATTTAAATTGTATCACTTTTTCATATAAGGAAGTAAATTGCAATATTTACAAAATATAATACACACATATGTACATCTAGAAAATGGATCATACGTTATTTATTAATTGACTTGACAACTACCCGTAATTTCATAAGAATTGGCGACAGTTGCCTAACTCCCATCCCTAGGAGATTGGCCTTTATTGACATACATTTTATTATTTTAACTTTTGATTAAGGGAACACAAATCCATTTTATTAAAAAACACCGATTAATTATGTCTAAAATTGTTTGATGTGAGACTTAGGTTTTAGCATGTAAAATAAGTTGTTTACTAGCTATTACAACCCCAAAATAAGCAGTGAAGTGTAAATAGTACAAAACTAAAGGAGGTAAATCATAACACTAAAATAGTCCCGCCTATATGTTGCCTGGTCTGTACGGATGCTCTGAAGATCTAATCTTAGTCTGTGCAGACCATCTCCAAGGATGAGTCAAGTCCATTTCAATTTTCAATCTAGCAAAGGAATCTAGTTAATAACTCGGAGAATGACAAAATCAAAAGGAGTTAAATCAAGTTTATATAAACATCAACATATAATAAAAAAGATATGAACATATTTAAGGGCATATGGATCTAGAACAATTAGTTATATGAATATAATATACTCTGAAAATCATCATGCAATTCATCCCATATAGGTTCGTACGGATGTATAGCCCTTGTGATAAGGAGTCTGTGCGGACTACCTTTTAATCCCATGCACATGATTACATTCCTTTAATATTAACCTATGAGTATACTGATTCACATCTATCAACTATCATATAATGAAGTACTCAAAATACAAAATCATGTTTACTGGATACGGGTCCGTGCGGACCTATTTGTTATATTCACATGAAGGAAAAAAGGTCGTGCAGATTAACCTATCATACTTGTGTCTAAAGGAACCAAGTTCGTGCGGACCTGAATACACATATGATCAGATTCATGTGTTACAATTCTTCCTCTCTTAAGAAATTTTGTCCTTGAAATTTACCTAGTGAAAATAGGTGTGGATATTGAGCCTTCATATGCTCTTCACTCTGTTAGGTAGCCTTTTCAGTTTGATGGTACATCCATAGCACCTTTGCCTAGTGTATGGACTTATTCCTTAGCTCTTTAACTTCTCTGGCTAATATATTCACTAGTTCTTTTTCATAAGTTAGATCTTACTGTATTTGAATCTTTTTAATAGGTATCACACATGAAGGGTTAGATCTATATCTCCTTAGCATCGAGATGTGAAATACATCATGGATTTGCTATAATTTTGGTGGTAACGCCAATTGGTTGGCCACTGGTCCCACATGTTTTATAATCTCATATGGACCAATGAACCTAGGGCTTAACTTTCTCTTCTTGCCAAATCGTAGCATCTTTTTCCATGGTGATGCTTTCAGGAACACTTTTTCACTAATCTCATATTCCATGTCTTTCTTTTTTAGGTCAGCATATGACTTTTGTTGGTTAGTGGAAGCTTTCAACCTTTCTCTAATGATCTTAACCCTCTCTTCTGCATCTCTAATGAAATCAAATCCCATGAGCTTATTTTCACCCATTTTGCTCCAATATAGTGGAGTCCTACACCTTTTGCCTTACAACACTTCATAGGGAGCCATGCCTAAACTAGCTTGGTAGCTATTGTTATAAGCAAATTCCACCAAGGGTAGATACTAGTCCTAACTTCCTTTAAATTCAATGGCACAGTTGCACAACATATCTTCCAGCACTTGTATGACTCACTCTAATTGTCTATCTATTTATGGATGGAAGTTGGTGCTAAAAGTCAGACGGGTACCTAAAGCCTCTTATAACTTCTTCCAAAACCCAAAAGTGAATCAGGGATCTCGATTAGAGATAATAATATGGGGCACGCCATACAGTGTCATAATTTCTTCTAGGTCTAACTGTGTCAACTTTTCTAAGGAGTAGTCCATTCTAACTGGGATAAAGTGAGATATTTTAGTCAACCTATCCACAACTACCTATACTATGTCACACTTACTCCTGGTCATGGGTAATCCTATCACAAAGTCTATGGTGATCTTTTTTGACTTCAATTCTAGAATTGCTATTGTGTGTAGTAGTCTATAAGGAACTTAGTGTTCAGCTTTCACCTATTGACATGTAAGGTATCGAGCTACATACTCGACTACATCTTATTTTATTCCTGGCCACCAATAATGGGATTTTAGGTCATGATTCATCTTTATACTCCCTAAATGCATAGAGTAAGGAATATCATGTGCTTCTCTAAGAATCTATGTCTTCACTCCATCGACTTCAAGTACACGCAACCTATCAAGGAAATATAGGCATCCAACTACCTTGATTTCAAATTTTGCAATCTTCCCCTATTTAACTTTACCCATCATCTATATCAGGTGGTCATCTTGAACTTACAGTTCTTTCACCTGTTGCTTTAGGTTAGGTTTCACCTATAGTTTAGCTAAAATTACATTCCCTCTAATGTATTTAACTTTGGCATGCATAGTTTTCATGGTAGCTATTAACTTCTAGCTCAAGGCATTAGTTACCACATTAGCCTTCCCTAGATGGTAATCTATCAGACAATCATAATCTTTTATTAGCTCTATCTAATGTCACTACCTTAGGTTCAATGCCTTTTATGTGTGGAGGATTTTAATGCTTTTATGATTAGTAAATGTACTGCACTTTTCACCATATAAGTAGTGCCTTCAGACTTTTAATGCAAATAAAATAGTAGCCAACTCCAAGTCATGTGTTGGGTAGTTTAGTTCATGTGGCTTTAGTTGCCTTAAAGCATAAGCTATTACCTTTCTTTCTTGTATCAAAACATATTCAAACCCATTATGTGACATATCACTATAGTTCATAAAGTCTTTCCCTTGCTCGGGTTGAGTGAGAATGGAAGCTTCAGTTAGCATTGCTTTTAGCTTGTTGAAACTTGCCTAGCATTTATCATTCCACACAAATTTCTCATCCTTTCATAGCAATTGGGTCATTGGAGTTGCAATCATTGAGATACCTTTCACAAACCTCCTATAGTACCCAACTAATCCTAGGAATCTTTGAAATTTAGTCACATTCCTAGGAGGCTTCCATTCTAATACAACCTTAACTTTACTCAAATTAACCTTAATACCTTCTTTTGAAGCTATGTGGCCTAATAAATCTACCTCATTGAACTAGAATTCACACTTACTCAATTTCACATACAACTATTTTTCCCTCAAGGTCTGTAACCCCACTCTCAGATGCTGCTCATGCTCCTCTCGATACTTGGAATATACTAGAATGTTGTCAATAAAGACTATGACAAACTGATCTAAGTAGGGCTTAAAAATTATGTTAATGAGGTCCATAAAAGCTGTAGGGGCATTAGTGAGCCCAAATGGCATCACTAGGAACTCGTAATGCTAGTATTTGGTATGAAAAGTAGTCTTGGGAATACCTGATTCCTTGATCCTCAACTAGTGATACACCAATCTCATGTCAATTTTAGAAAACACACTAGCACCTCTAAGTTGATAAAAAAGGTCGTTAAGTCTAGGCAACAAACACCTATTCTTGATTGTCACTTTTTTTAGCTACCTATAGTCAATACATAATCGAAGTGATCCATCTTTCTTTTTCACAAATATTACTAGTGCTTCCCATAGAGAAGTACTCAACCTTATAAAGCCTTTATCTAACTATTCCTGCAACCCCACCTTTAGCTCCTTCAATTCTACTGGTGCCATCTGATACGGAGTAATGGATATAGAAGTAGTATCAGGATACACTTCAATCTCAAAGTCAAGTTCTCATTATACAGGCAACCTTAGTAGCTCATTTGGATTCACATTAGGGAATTCTAACACCACTAGTATTCGATTAAGGCTTAGTTTAGTCTGATTAATATCAACAACATGAGTCAAGCAGGTTTTACATCCTTTTCGAATTAATCCCCTCGCTATTACAACTAAGATGATATTAGGCAAGAAAGTCTATTCACCTAA
This sequence comes from Hura crepitans, assembly GCA_948208565.1. Classification (NCBI taxonomy): domain Eukaryota; kingdom Viridiplantae; phylum Streptophyta; class Magnoliopsida; order Malpighiales; family Euphorbiaceae; genus Hura; species Hura crepitans. The sequence continues at coordinate 3,471 of CANXYI011249060.1, read as the reverse complement.
TACTATCACCTCTTTTCCACCAACTATCTCAAGGGTAAGTCTCTTCTATTCATAATCAACTACTGCTCAGTGCTCAAACAATCCGTCCATACCTTGAATGACATCAAATTAATTGAAGGGAAGTTCAATAAGATTAGCTAAGAATACTTGGTCTTGCACTACTAGAGGATAGTTTCTATATATTCTATTTACTACCACATTATGCCTAATGGGGTTGCTAACTAGAATGTCTATATCTATGGATTTAAGTATTAAAACCCTATCTTATGCTCATGTGGTATAGCTATATGAATGATTGAATCCTAGGTTTATCAATGCTAAAACAAAAGCATCAAATAAAGAGAAAGTACTAATGATCACATTAAGAGCCTTAGCTTTCTCTTGAGCCTATATAGCATACTAGCGAGCTGGTGCTCAAGCCTTTGTTCTCGTCCTTTGACTTGTGCCTAGCTTATCATTCTTACTCTCCTTTTAACCTTAGCTGGGTATAGGACATGAGGTCTAAAACTGAGTAGCCACTGCCTACCTTTTAGGGCACTCCCTCTAATAGTGATCTCTAGATTTATAGATAAAGAATTCTCCCTATCTGGTTTGCCAACAAGGTCCCTAGTATTTCCTATTGCACATCCCACATACTAGAAGTATAGTTCTCTCTATAGATACTAGAGCACTAGTAGCTTACTATGGAGGTCAAGGCTTAGATTGAGGTGCATGCCCTGACCTTTGAATCTGGCTCTACCTTTGGGGTTACTATAGGGCATAAGTGCCCTTCTATCTCTTACCCATATTAGGTACTAAGCTAGTCTATCTTATAGTCAAAAGCCTTCTCTTCCAGAAAATTTGCCTATTTTCTTTCACCATTTCCTCCATCGCATGGGCTGCTGATACCAAAAAAGAGAACTCTTGAATCTTTGTTGTAGCTATCTACATCCTTAGCTCCATATTGAGGCCTTTTTTAAACATCTTAAAATGTTCCTCCTCAGTGGGCATAAGTTCTTTTGCATACTTGCTCAAATGAGTGAAGTCTTTCTCATACTCAAACATCAATATGCACCCTTGCTTCAAGTCTAGAAACTCCTGCCTCCTCTTATCCAAATATGTCTTAGATATATATCTCTTCTCAAATTCCTAGAGGAAGAAATCCAAAGTAATATTTGCTATAGCCTTCCTCTTTCAAGTGGTGCCCCACTAATTAAAAGCTTCTTTATGGAGGAGGGAGGTGGCACATTTCAGATTTTTTTCTAGGGTATACTCCAACTGCTTAAAAATCCTTATTGTATGATCTAGCCAATATTCTGCCCTAGCAACGTCCTCCTCTACTAGCCTTATAAAATCTAGAGCCCCTATCCTCTTTACTCACTCTAAATAAGTTTTCTACCATTCGGCACCTTGTGGGGTTGTGCTAGGGCTAGTAGTGGCATAGCTGCTGATGCAGTGGTATTCCTTAGCAAATCAACTATCTCTTGTAGGAGCACTGGTGAGGCCTATGTCTATGCTTGGCATGTTGCATCACTCAGCACTAGAGTGGCTAGGCTCACCTCTAGTCCATTTATTGTCATTAGTGCATGGCTAGCCACCTCTTCCCTTATTCTAGTAGGGTCCACTCACTAATCTTGGCTCACTACAAAAGAACAAATAATTAGCCTATAATAGTGTGGCTTTACTTGATATAGAACCTTAGACTATGGCACTCATGTACACTACACCTAGAACTTCCTAAAAACACTCTGATACCACCTAATGTAGCACCCCCTATGCAACCCATAATTGGACCAGATAAGAGATTCTACCTTTACAAGAGTTACTCATCCTTATCCTACCTCGTTCTACCTTTCATTTAACTTTCACTAACTCCTTGGTTATTGACCTCATAGTAGCTTTAAGCCACCTACTTATATTATATTACTTATGATTGTAGTTAACTGACAATCATTTTAATCAAGAGTTCCACAATATACAAAAATTTTTGTAGCACAACAATTGCTTAGGTGAAAAACGAAAATTTAAACCTACAGAAAGACACTTTTATAATCATTCTCGACATCTCACATCTTTTAGTCCCTTTTGGTCCACCATAACTCATCTAAACATCAATCAATCATATACATACACACACGGGTCTCAGATCTATACTTCACGAAACATCAATCACACATATATATACATATAACATTATATATCACATGTATTAACAATTACAGCCCACAAGGTAGCAAAATATAGTACTAACAACTTTATATGACTGGGCCCTAATCCTATAAATACATGCGTGCCCTCAAACTGTTAAGACTCAAAAGAGAACTAAAAAATATACCTAGAAGAATGGATAACTATACTATAACTAGATGTTGAATACCATATACTATCTTCTATTTGTGCATTGGAACACCGACACAATAAGTATATACTGAGTGGTTAATTTAATGTATTATATATTGCATCATACAAACATGTGACACATGTAATGCAACTCTTTTCTAATAAAGCATATTCACTACATATAATCTCATATAAATGTGAATTAGGCTGTATTAACTCTGGTTTAATAATGTCTCATTACTCAGATTAGTGACACATCTTATTATACACTCCTTGTTCTGATTAAGAATGTATAGTTTATCTATCATATTATGTATTGAAGCCTTTTTATTTTATTTAGGCCTATACTAGAGAGACTACACTTTAAGACACTGGATAATGGGATTTAGGTTGTGCAGTGGCCCACATTTTGGACCTTAGTAGCTGCACCAACCATTTCTAACTAATAGTAAGGATCAATTCATAAGAACCTCCTAAATTGGAGTGGTAGGGATTAGACCTGGTGGACCTTGCAATAGTAGGGATAATAGGAATCATCCCCAAGGGATCTCCCAAATCCCAAATATCAATAAAGTTCAGATGGATAATAAGATCAACCCATGGGACCTCTCAAATCCACTACAATGTAGGTAAGTAGGGATCAGTTCATGTAGGCCTCCCAATATCCAAGATGGGTAAAGTTAGTCTGTACAGACTTCCCTAACATCCCTAGATAATAGAGATCAGTCCATATAGACCTTCCAATACCTAAGTATGTAAGGCTCACTAATAGAAGCTCGGTGGTTGCAATTGCCATATCATACACATAAGCAATGGCCCACATGGACTAAAACCCTTAGTAGCTACTAACTCCCTGGTTGATTGGTCAACCCATCTAATGGGTGTCTCACTGATATAGGCAAATACTAATTATCATTTACATTCCCTATTATAGGTCACTTAACATATGTTCATACCAATTACTTATCGATATACTATTTATATGCACATTTCCATTCTCATATAACCAATGTTCAAAGCACATTACCATCATTGCACTCTTCATTTAGTCCATTCTCATAGTCTCATAATTCCAAGTAGTTGTTCTCAAGCATTAAAGCTAAGTTACATCAAGTTCACTTACGTTGATATAATGTTCCATTACTATTACAC